>VYZQ01020221.1:0-13773 GCA_013400655.1 Mystacornis crossleyi
TGTGGATTTTTTTAAAAAATTTTTTCTTCCTTTGTGCTAGAAGATAGAGAAATATGCAAAACAGCTCACTCTCTTCTAGAGCATGGTGCTAAATTTGGCCTTCTCTGGAAAAAGGAGACCAAGTGACAGCCTGTAAAGGAGGATGAGAGCAATGACGTAGCTTTTAAGTGTATTTGTGCTACTTATCCTTGTGTCCCAGTGCCTCTTTCCTAGCAGCTTTCACTGCTCAAAAGCAGAACTACATTGACAGGCTGAAGAACTGATACAGAACAGACACCACGGCACTCCTCACACAGCCCAGTCTCTTTCCCTCTGTACCTCCTACTCAGGCTTGGCAGACAAATCCCTGTTTCCCCATCAGCTCGCCACGTGAACCCCATTTTATGATACTCCCAGCTGACTACTAGAGAGTTGTGACTTCTATAAAACTGAACAAGTTCCCAGAGCTTGCACACCAGTCAGCAACAGCACTGTTTTGGGTTAGGATTGAAACAGCAGCCCTCAGAGTGAAGGTGCTGTTCCCTGTTATCATTTCACAGCACTGCCCAGTCCCCAGGCCTAATCAGAGCCTCCTCTGTATCTATATTGCATCTCTGGCTGTGCACTGAATGAACACAACAAGCCTGCCTTCCTTGGCTCCCTGACTTTTGGCATTATGAGTCAGAGTGCTGTGGTTTCCATAGCTCAAAATTGCTAGATGATGCCTGTAAATAGAGTATTTTGAATTGGATGTCAAGCCATTTTTCATGTAATAAAATGAAAATGATAGGATATTAAACTTCTTGGATACAGTGAACACACTGTTGTTCTTGTGTTCCCTTTCATAAGCCACTCGTTTCTTCATTAAGTGGACCAGTCCAGAGAATAAGATTTACCATTACTGCAGTAAGACTAAAACTTAAACTTGGTCATAGCTGGTGTTCCACTATCTATCATCATCGTTCTTTTCAAAATGAGAAGGATTCACGGAAAGCTTTCCTCACCATTTAAGGAACATTCTGCCTTATTACAGTGTTGCTGCAGTCCATTATTTTTATCTACCGTATTTTCTTTTCCTTACTTCTTTCATAATACTCCTTCCTATCACCCTCTTCTTGTTATTCCAGAGGTGACACTGAAGGACCTGATGAAATTAATTTTGAGAAAACTGCACTGTGTGTGGTATGTGTTTTTTAAGGGCGTCTCCACTGGTGTGTGAAGACTTGGATACATATTGGAAATAAACAAGTTAGACCAGTGATTTTCAAACTGCTGTTCTCAGGTCCTGGGGGCCAATGAGTATTTGCAATAAATCCATGAGAAATAAGTTTCATAACTTCTAAGCAAAAGAGAAAACTCTCAAAATTTCAGAGCAAATCTGTCTAATTGTTTGGACCTTGGTTTTCTTGACAGGTGAAAATGAAGTCAAGTATTAGAAAGATGTTTTTTTCCATATAACCCAAATGCACTGCATAGGTGCTAAGGAAGATCAAACATGAGGAACCTTCCATTAATTTTCTCTAAAATATCTCTTGGGATGCTTTAAAAGTTCTTTCTATTTTGCAAGCTGACATCTTAAGGAATCAGTGAGCACACTGACTGTTGGCTAAAGGGTCTGATCCAGAGAAGCTCTCAGCATGCCCAGCTCCCTCTGAAGGGAATGTGAGGTGGCACCTCTGCCAGGAGAAGCCAATGGGAGGTGACATTTCTCAGCATCTCAGGATCAGGCCGAGACACCGGAACAGCGGCAGCACACGCCTGGCAGCGGGGCTGACACGTCAGCAGGGGAAAGCTGTGAAATCAGACGTGTTTCCATAAGGGGCACAGTGAAAATAATACACCGTCACACAACAGTGCCAAGTGGGGTTATTTACTTTCACACTCTGACGTTCAGTAGGGCCCTGCAGTGAATCCATCCTCAGCTCCACGCTGCCTGGCGCTGGCTGGGACCAGAAGCTCGCAGGCTCACTCACCTGCTCGGCCGTGGCGTGGTAGTGGACTTTGGGGTTGTTGCTGAAAGCTGGTCGGTACTTGTACATGGCAGGAGTAGGAGGGCTGATAAGTTTGGGTGAGAGGCCACCTTCTGCAAAAAAAAAAAAAGTACTTTCTATTAAAATGTGTGTGGAAAGCAAGCTGTCAGCCATAATTCCTTGCTATCCATCGTCCTCTGCAAACGGATCCGTTCTGGAGAGAATAAAACTTGCAGTACTTTTGTGTAGCATTCCACTGAAATCAGTAGGGTTCCTATGGCAGTAACAGCACGTTGCTGCCAGAGCTTTCTTCTACAGAGAAGAAGAAACAAGGCACAATATATTGAGTGGGGTGACATGCTTTGGTGAGCAGTAATTTTGCCTAATTTGAAATACTAAATATTTGTGTTGAATTCAGCTACTAGTTCTGTCGGAAAAAAAAGGGGTTTTTTAACAATATCAAAGGATCAAGTTCACATTCCTACAAATGAAATAATTCAGTTTGCAATGCCTAAGAACTTCATGCTAATATTTCTGATTCCTTAGTTTAAAATGACATTTTTCATTTAAAAATTTATCAAAAATTTAAGAAGGGGTTTAAAAGAGTTTACAAACTCTGCAAAACTGACATGAAACATTCAACCTAGGCTTGAATGAACCACTTCAAGCTGGCTTTTCTCTCCCTTTCCTGCTGTTAATTCCCCTAGTCTGGAAATCCTACAAATAGAAAAAATCACCCAGATGTTTTAAAAGAATACAAGAAATCTTTGCAAGAGACTAAAATATTTTCTTATTAATAAAAAAAAACATTGATCATGCAACTATACCTTCACTGGTGCCCAGCTGCCCTTTTAGCTCAGAGTACTTGCTTGGATCTCCTTTGGGTGGAAGAGGTGGTTGCACATCCATGTTTTTATCCTCCAGACCTTCCAGGCTGATTTTAGACTGAAAATTATCCAAAAAAAATCAATCATTACATGCAACTTGGTGAAATAACAGCGTGTGTCAGAGTGCTGGATGTACCAGAGAACTAGAACTACCTATACCTATAATGACAAACTGGATTTAGCATCCACTGCAGACAAGGACTGTCACATGTAAAATCAGCATTGTCATAACCAGCTAGGAGAATTTTAAATGCACTGTCCTGGTCTACTTGGCATGCTAAGTACCATTATCATCACGCTAATTAATATGTGGTAGAAGACAATAGGGTTTTCTAGCAGTTTTCAGTAACTTTCCAGGTAGCTCTCAGCAAGTAACTATCCAAATAGTGTAGGAAGTAACTATCCACAAAAATCTTGCAAGCTGGCTTCCTTTGAATCCACCGCTTTTTACAGGACTAAACAAATCCTTCTCTATTATTCGTGCCAGGAGAAACTGAAAAGAGAAGAGGAGAGAAGAGAACTCAGCTTCTGCGTCAATACTGCTTGACCTGGACCACAAACCTTCCTGCAGCCTGGAAGCTCAGAACATTCTTTGAAGTCGAGCAGCTGACCTGGTCTGGTGGCACAAGGGTTCATTAAAATTAATTTGAACATCAAGAGGCGACAACTCTTGGGACAGAAAATAACCACTGCAAAGAACAGCCAGCTCTTCCAAAAGAAGCCCAGAGGGATTCCATTCTAGAGCTGCCCATTACTGGATCAAGAGCTGCTGTTATTGAACCCGGGTTACTTTCAGAGGATGAAGTACACGACAAGGACTAGGCCTCTATCATTTTCTGCTTCATCTCAAAGAGATTTGTCAATGACAGACTCATCCCCAGGCTTGATAATGCTCAATCCATGCCCTTCAACAGCAGAGCTTGGAGATTTCCTCACCTTGCTCCGGTTGAGGTTGGCTTGGATGCCGTTGTCACTGATCTTCACCGTGATCTGTCGCTCAGACAAATCAGGTCTCAGGAAAGGAGGCTTCACACTCACAGCTTGCTTTTTCTTGGGCTCGACCACATACCTGATTAATTGTGCGGCAGTCATCATTAAAATAAACAATAACCTAAGAACAAGGCTTAGAGACAAGAAAATCTTCCCACTTCCAGGTTATGATTTAAGAATGTGTCAGAATCTAGGTAAGAACCTCCATTTATTGCAATGTATGTAATAATTAGGCGGCAATTTAAAAAATAATTTTTTTTAGTGTGCGAAAGGAGAGGATGCATTAAAAAAAATCAGCAATTTTTGAAGCACTAATGGACAAGAGCAAGAAGAGAGCAAGAGAGGCCTGCCACCAACAGAAGTGACTGACTAGATCACCCCAGTTAACAGGAAACAGCTGCCCTGTGGTGGAAGTCAGTGACTGGGGGAACACGACCCAGCACGTGGGGAGTGTCCATGGAGAAGGTGATGTGCTGCCAGTTCTGACTTACCACACGGTGACTTGTTTCTGTAGCATGTTTAGTGTTCAAATAAATGGAGGTAAAAGAGACTGACAAGTCTATAGGAAGCAACAAATGTAAGAGGAAATGGCTGACTTTAGATATCTAATTTCTCTCCAGTGGAATAGAATTCTCTAAGTGCAATTGGCCAGTGGCTGTGCAATGCCTAAATATCAATACACGATACACACACCAGCTTTCTCTGTTTTAAGTGGTGAACAAGACATTCTATTGGCTCAGCAACCTTCAATATACAGGACAGTCTGAACAGTCTTCACAAAACACAAATGTTCTGCTTGTTCTGTGAATAGCCATGATGATGGTACTGACACCCCCTCTTAACAGAAGTGTCTCACAGCGTTTAATACCTGGCTCTTCTCATGCACCTTGACCTGATTTTCACGATTTGGTAAGTTTGAGAAGAAGCTACTCCAGTGTCTTTGCTTTAACACATGTAACAGTCCTTTAGGACTTATTTGTGTATAACAAAGGGGGGAAAAGGCAGATAATAGTGTCAGGGTCTGGAATTGTTCAACACCCCAAAAAGGCTCAAATAAGTCCCGTAGTAATATTATGAACATGTTTGCAGGCTGGACAACTCAGCACCTAGAATTATTTATAGTCCATCTGATCTACTGCATTAAGATCCTGATTTCAAAATGTGAAACAATAAATCCATTTCCCCCAAAATAGAAAGCCATAAATAAAATCTCAAGTTCTGTGATGTAGACCTCATTGATAATCTGTTTTATGATAATGAAAGTGCCAGTGAGATTGAAAACCACAGCAGCCTTAAATTAGATTTAAGTCTTAAGGAGAAAGGCTGATTTTAGCTTCCTTCCTTTCCTCCACCAGACTGGACATTGAGTGTACAGTGTAAGAAGTTGTGTGGGCAATATGGTAACATACAGAAATTTACCTTGTTACAGAAATCCACTGCAAAAACAAGTTGATGAAGACAAGTGTATCAGCTGTTGACATAATTTGACAAGCTCATTCCAAAGAAATATTTCTGGGATAAGGGTAGTGAATTACATGAAGAAAGGAACTACTTGGACAGGTTACAGCCATGCAACAGGGAAGGAGCTATCACAGAGCTCTGCCTTCAGGAGTGTTTTGCTTTGCTTTCCTCTTATTCCACCAATGATCTTTGGCTTGTGAGCCCAACCAAGCACATTTTCTTCCTCTGTTCCAACAACTACTCTTCCTCCCTCATTCCCAGCTGAGAGCATTTCTCTTACCTGGGAGCCAAGGGGCTGCAGAGCACATGTTCCACATTTCCACAGCATCCTCGGGTAAAAGGATTCACTCCCCCACGGAATTTCCCTGTCACCTGGAAACATATTCAGGATAGTGCTCAAACCTCTGGTTATATAAAAGTCATCATCCAACCCCCAGAAAGCCAAGAACAAGTCTGACCCTTCTGTCCTTCCCAATCAGATCATTTTTCTTTGAATGCTGCACTTTATCTCTCCAGGTCTAACACATCACCTCTGTCAGCTAATTCCAGCTAGGAGGTACTCAACTCAAAATCCTTCCCAAAAGGACACTTCTGAATGTGACTGGGTTTCAAAGTGATGTGTTCACCTCTCCATGCTGCTCCTGCACTGGATTTGTGTCTGCTCCCAGCCAGACATCCTGTTTTGGTCCCTTTCATTCCCATCACTTCCCCTCCTCTGCCTTGGCAAGTCCCCTCCAAACCAACAGCAATGTCAAATCAATGTTCCCAAATGCTGGATGTGAGCAATGTTTCCTCTCTCTCAGATCCCATCCTGAGCAGCAATCAGTACAAACCACTGCCTTATGTGGGAGGGTGCCAGGAACTCCCTGGTGATTACAATGTTTACTTGTAAATGAGCAGGTTTAATAAAAGCCAAGCCTCATTAGACTGGCGGGATCCATTCAAGGCTTCATAAGCACTATGAAGAGTTTGTACTCTACAGGCAGATACTTGAAAGTCACCATATGGGGATAAATACCAATAAAGCCAGGGAGATTAATAGTGGTTGCCATTAAAAGCATTACTGTTGCTGTTTGCAAGTAAAGCATTTTAATCAGCTCATAGTTCTGATCTAGCAACAAGTTTACAGAGTACCAGAAATACTTTAATAACTTGCATATAAAATAACAACGATTGAATGATTTTGCAATATATTATGCTGGCCTCGTTGATATAACATAAAGCTCTTTAAGAGGCCAAGAGAGAGAGGCTGGAAGCTCTGAGATTTGGAAGAACAACCTTATGACGAAAACATGGGCCTGGGACATTTGGCACATCTGCATTCAATCCTAGGCTCACGCTGACTTGTGCCAGATGCTGGCAAAGCATTTCATATCTCTGTGCCCATTTTCTCAAACACAGTATGAAAATAAAATTTCTCCAACTCACAGATTACAGTACTAATTATATCAATTTGGTTTCTAAAGTAGTTTGAAATCCACTGGTAGAAAGCAGTCTAAGAAGGAAGGATATTTATTTACTCTATTCAGAAACTAAAAATATCAGGATATGAGCAGATGTTGGGTTATGGGTTATTTTGATTCCATGAAAGAATTTCAGAGGCATTCAGGAAGCTCAGAAGCATCTAAACGCAGCCACTATGCACTTTTCAATCACAGTCTGCCTACTACGAATGCTCAGAACTTACAAACTCCAGGATGAATAAATACCAAAAATTTACAGTAAAAACCCAAAAATGTCTGTACCACTGGCCTATAAAATGTACTGGGAAAAGAAGACAAGATAAGCTCAGCATATTGCAACTGGAAAGCTGACAGTAGATAGCTACCAGTGTGAGAAAAGAGAATCAACACTGAGACTGCAGGAGAAAAGGGAATGTTTTAGAACAGTGGCAAAGCAAGGAGCAGATCTCATATCCATCTCTCCTGGGCTAGTGCTCTAATTACTTAGATATGCTTCCTCTGAAAGGCACCTGAAGGCTGGGAACATCCATCCTCCAGTTACAGATAGCTACTACATATGACTACACAAAAATTAAGACCAGATTATACTTAATTTTCAAAATGGCATGGGAAGATGAATTAAATCTCAAGTGATTTGGTAGCTCAGGAAACCAAACTAAGCTAGGATACATTTTCCAATAGTTATTTCAATCACAGAAAAATTCTCAACCTTTCTAAATTCTAGTGCAGCCACAAACACGTGAAGTTAAATTTTACATTTTTTTAAAGTTAAATTTTTCCTTCTTCTTCAGCCTAAAAATTTCATGGAGAGTTTGTATCATTGCACTAAGACAAGCCTAAGGCAAACCACGATCTGGGCTATGAGACCAAACTGCCCTGTGTTTCATGCTCCTATTGTTAGCACTATCAAACCTAATACTTCGCCAAAATCAATTTTAAAATGAAGAGCAGATGATTCTGAGCAGGACAGAGAAAAGCATTTGAAGATGACAGCTATGGAAGCTTGCTTTGTTCAAAGGCCACGTTAGGCAACAGTTCAGGATGACTTCAGATTCCTTGCTTATGCAAACCTCCCACACTCCTCTGGGTAAGAGTTTTTATTGTCTCTTGTGGGATGGAGACAATGTCATCTCAGTTTACGAAGGCTTGGCCTCAGACAGATGTTTTCAACGCTCACAGCCTGCCCAGGGGCCAGACAACTCCACAGCATGGAGCCATCAGCCCCCAGGACAGCCAAAACAGCTCAGTGGGAGCTGCAGAGCACCCACGGGTGCAAGGGCAGCAAAAACGCAGCTGAAAAAAACCCAAACCACAAAGGAAAAGAAGTATGATGGGGAAAAAAGTGAAAAAAGGCCAGATGTGAGGGGCACTTTGGGGCTGGGGCGGTGAAAGGGTAAAGCACTGGAGTGCACAGAGTTCATGGGCCTTGGGAAGAGGGCTGAGACCAGTGCCACACCTGCAAACTGTCCCTCAGGGGCGGCAGGGGCCTGTTATTGATCCCACCACATTGATCTCTATCACCCACACCATGCTATTGATCTGCACATGAAGGTGGGTCTGCATCAACCACAGGGGCTGTGGCTCATGGACATTTGAGTGACTGCAGGGGAACTGAAGTTTTACAGGCTTTTTGGCACAAGGTGTCATGTTGGCACTTGGTTTGGAGAAGCAAAGCAAGCTGGGTCCAGCAGCACTCTGTGTGTGTGTGTGTTCATATGCATGAGAACAAGAGAGAGACACAGAGCGAGACAAAGAGCTAACTCAGACCCTGTTATGGGCAGTGTGGGCTTGCTGGGGGAGCTCAAAATACCAGGAGAGAGGGCAAATGATTTAATCTTTTCCTTTCTTTCTTTCTTTCACTCAATCTCATGGATTGTTCAGTCTGACTCATAAAGTTTGAACTTACGGGGTCGATGGTACTCACCACATAAAACCAATTTCAAGGCCATGAGTAGATTTTAAATAATAAATAAGCCTGGGGTGAAACTCTGTGGCTAAAAAAGGGAAATCTTTGCCTGCAGTGTATTTAAAAAAAAAATCTGGAAAAACAAAAAAAAGCAATCTCCCTAGATCTTCACAAAAGCTCCGATAAGAGCGTTACTGGTAAGATTTGGACCATCTTTTGCTTTACCCAAGCTGACTTGCCGACTTTCCTTCCCAACTCAACACCTGAGCCACAAACATGGAGAAGGGATTGCTTCTTACCTGTTCATTCGTTGTGCGCCCTCGGGCCACTAGAACAATATGGAAGCCAGTGAGACCAATGACTGGAATAAAGAATAACCCAGCCACACACATGACAGCCATTCTGTATCCAAGAGTTAAAGAAACTGGGATGAGTGAAGGGAAAAAAAGTCTATGAAAGACAGGGAGAGGAAAAGGAGAAAAAAAAAATAGGGAAAGTGTCACAGTGTCATAGAATGGTTTGGGCTGGAAGGGACCTTAATCACCTAGTTCCAACCTCCCTTTTGTGGATAGGACACCTTTCACTAGACCAGGTTGCTCCAAGCCCTATCCAGCCTGGCCTTGGACACTTCCAGGAATGGGGCAGCCACAGCTTCTCTGGGCACTCTGTGCCAGGGTCTCATAGTGAAGAATTTTGTACTAGTATCTCACCTAAACCTGCCTTCTTTCAGTTGGAAGCTGTTCCCCCTTGTCCTTTCTCTCCAGACCCTTGTCCAAAGTCCCTTTCCAGCTCTTTTGGAGCCCCTTTAGGCACTGGAAGGGGCTCTAAGGTCTCCCTGGAGCCTTCTCTTCTCCAGGCTGAACACCACCAACTCTCTCAGCCTGTCTCCAGAGCAGAGGGGCTCGAGCTCTCTGAGCATCTCTGTGGCCTCCTCTGGACTTGCTCCAGCAGCTCCACGTCCTTCTGATCTTGGCGCAGCACTCCAGGTGGGGTCTCATGAGTGCAGAGTAGAGTGTCCCTCACCCTTAGCGAGGTCTAACTAAATTTCATCTCAGAGTTAAGTCCATCTGTTCCTAGCCTGGGTCTTCACCACTGAGATGGTTAAAAAGTAATGTGAACTCGGTGATTCTGGTTCTACCTACCTTGTAAAGAGTGTTCTGCACTAATCTATCAAGAGCAGTGACACCCCTCAGAGCCAGCGGTTGTGTGTTACGCCGGCATGCAGGAGGCTGCTTCCAGAGCAAACTCTGCTCCAAAATACAGCAACAAAGTTTTGAATACAGCAAGCAGCAGTTGAGAGCTACACCTGGTTCTAAGTAAAATTCAGGGAGGCAGCTCATCCTTCTGCTGGGCTGTCATGACAAAGACAAAGGGCCAGCTACAGTTTCTGGAGCAATCCATGTTCACACAGGTATGACGGGAATAGAGGAAAACCTGCACTGAGCATTTACAGGAGGAGAGCAGTGGGGGATTGGGAGAGGCTCCACCAGCTCCTGGAGGACAGATATTCAGATTCATTCTTTCACATTTTCCTCAGTCACCTTGAGTCTTGAAAGACCAAAAGGAAGGATACGTAATGGTAGTATGAGCTGCTCCCAGCTTTTCCATATGGTTTAGTACGAAGATGAGCCCAAAGGTGAACACTCCAACCATGTGCGTACTTAAGGACAGCAAGAAGAGAAAAAAATAGCGGTAGTTCCTCCGTCCTATGCAATTGTTGACCCATGGGCAGTGATGGTCAAAATCCTTGTAAAGAAAGGGAGAGATAGGGAAAAATATCCAAACAGTGAAAGAAAATACATTGCCTTAGAGATGAATCCAAACCACTGTCATGTAAAATTACATCAGACTAGTTCTGCAGCTTTACAAAATGCTTGACTGTCTTTATAAGGCTCTTTTTAGGACCAAGTTGTTTCTCTATCCATGGATGGAGAGGTACTTGAGTGTTTATAGCATTTGAAGAGAGGATATATTAAAATAAAGGACAAGCTATTTATCTGCTAGCAGCAGAAGCCCTAATTTTTTTTCATCCTTAGCATGAGTCAATTACAATGAAGTTGTTATAACCTAGAATGGTTTGAAGATGCAATACTGCTGCAGAATTCCTTGTCCCACATTTCAGTATTTATACATCACTGAATGAATCCACTTTGAACAACAGACATCACAAAAGTACCTTTTTACCAAGCAGGTCCACAAAGAAAAGCAACAGCTGGATGAGACACAGGCAAAGTTCTGCACAGGTTCATTAATAGTTATGAATCCAAACCTAACTATTTGTCTCAGCCAAAAGTCCAAAGTACCTCACAAAGTCAGATCCCTTTTAACAGGAGATTTAATAACGAGGGCAAGCCACAGACACCCTCCAAGTGCCTTTACACAGTTTTGTAAGCATGTAAATCCACTGTCTCCAATGGGATTATTCTTGACGTGAAGACAAGATCAGGTGCAAAAAATAAACACTTCTTACCTCTGTGTTCCTCAGAACAGATATTCAGTGCATCAACAAATCGACTGTTTATTCTCTGCTTTGTGCCAATGCTATTTTTAAGCACTCACTGATGACACAGGGGGTTTTATATTTCTAAGTTTTGCACAACGCATTTACCGAAAATTTACAAAATACAAAAAAATGGATTAGAGCTTTCTCAAAGCACATTAGAAAATGACAGGGGCAAGTTAATATTAAGATCATTTCAGTCTATATCTGAAATGCTGACATAACATCTGTCTGTTATGCAAATCTGGCTGTATGCAGCCCAAAATACCTATGGATTATGAAACTATGTAAGTACTCACTGCAAACATTTCAATTAAGAAAACAAACATCTGACTGCTTTTGTCACAGATTCATTTTTGGGTCCCTCTGGTAACAGCATGCTTTAGGTTTTAATTGGTTTTATTTTGGCAAATGTTGTCTGCTTTTGTTATTTATTCATTTTTATCAAATTAGTTCAGAAGTTTTATATTCGGGAAAATAATTTTTATTGTACATTCTAGACTGAAAGTGAAAACGTAAACTACAACCCTGAGTGGATCCTACATAGAAAGCCAGCAGAGTCACTCCTTTTAGTGTCTCAAAGCTCCTCTAGGATAGACAGGTGAGTGGGAAATAAGCATCACAAGAATCAATAAAACATGTTTTAGGCCATGATTTATTGATGCAGAAGTCATTAATGCTTTTTGCCTACATTCCTCCACAGCAGTAATCATTTAATTACAAGCAGAGCTCCTTACCTGTGCACCAGAATAGTAGGGAACATTCAACTGACCTGACTATCAATAGAACTTGTGGAGAGCTAGCCAGAGTCACCTTGCCTTCTGCTATTTTATGCAGGTTCCTTTTGGATTCTCTCCCATTTTCACTTCTGCTGCAGAACACTCCCATGGAGGCCTTACATCAGCATGAAACTTCAAGTGTTTATACCAGTGAGTTTTGAGCAATCTTTTTCTGAGAAAACTTTATTTGTTGAAAATGAATTTTTATGCTGAGCCACCGGTGAAGGTGGGAGAAAGAAACTCCATGGGACAACTGAGAATTTACCATCATCTAAATAATCCTCAGGATCTAGAATTAGTGCAAACATTTACGTTTTAAAACTAGGAATGCGCGATTCAGGTTTTCTACAAAAAATCCAGCTCTATCCAACAATTCACAGCAGTCTAAACAAATTGTGTGTCAAAACTTATGAATTGCTATGGCTATTCCCCTCTACCCAGGGACCTTGGCAGCTCCACACTCTCAGGCTTCTAAAATCCCACATCCTTCTAAAGCCTTCCAAAACAGGACAGCCTTGTCCTATTTATCGATGGTTACTAGGCACAGCACTGCTTCCAGATAATTATAACTTAAGATACATATTGCCCTGAAGGAGAAAATGACTGACACAAGATAAATCCAGGCAGCCTTTCTCTCATTTTTGTAACTGTGCTGCTTTCTTTGGGACTATTCCCTTGCTTATGGCAAAGAGGATTAGGACAAAGGTAGTGTGTACAGCATTCCAGCTGACTACGGCATTTTTTCCTCTTCTGATTAGTAATTCCTTTCATTTTAATGGCACAGCTGAATATATTTTAGACATATTAAAGATTTCATCTTTCTATTGAAAAAAAAAATAGACCTTGCAGCAAAAATGATCCTTTAGAAGTAAAATTTTTAGCTCAGCAATAAAAAGTGTCTCCTGGCAATACACTGCTGTGAATACAGTGCTCTGTACCTACATGTTTGGGAGATGCTTATAGCCCAAAAGCACATCTTACTGTTTAGGGGTTATTTTTAAAAAATCCTGTGTGACTCACCAAGACCCTAAGGGTATCAAGAATCATGGAAGTCCCCTAATTCAGAGCAATCAACATTAGAAACATGAATGAGCTCATGCTCTGAGCTGGCCCGTTGAAACAAACATGGGTTCCTTCCATTGACTGGAGAACCACATACTGAATTCTGAGTTTGGCTTTCCTGAACTCACGCACCATTCTGGCTTCTCTGCTTGTCCACTAATGTCAGCACCAGTTTGCTCCAAATTAAATGATGAGCCTTACGCTCATCCGTGACAAGCTGAAATGGTTCACCCTGATTTTATTGCTCTCCTGAACTCTGCATCAACTCTCCCATTCACTTCTTTTAAACACTCAGAATCCCTTAGCTACTNATTCACAGCAGTCTAAACAAATTGTGTGTCAAAACTTATGAATTGCTATGGCTATTCCCCTCTACCCAGGGACCTTGGCAGCTCCACACTCTCAGGCTTCTAAAATCCCACATCCTTCTAAAGCCTTCCAAAACAGGACAGCCTTGTCCTATTTATCGATGGTTACTAGGCACAGCACTGCTTCCAGATAATTATAACTTAAGATACATATTGCCCTGAAGGAGAAAATGACTGACACAAGATAAATCCAGGCAGCCTTTCTCTCATTTTTGTAACTGTGCTGCTTTCTTTGGGACTATTCCCTTGCTTATGGCAAAGAGGATTAGGACAAAGGTAGTGTGTACAGCATTCCAGCTGACTACGGCATTTTTTCCTCTTCTGATTAGTAATTCCTTTCATTTTAATGGCACAGCTGAATATATTTTAGACATATTAAAGATTTCATCTTTCTATTGAAAAAAAAAA
>VYZQ01020222.1:538-18376 GCA_013400655.1 Mystacornis crossleyi
TAGGATTTTATTGCAATTTGGGACATACTTTGTGGAGGGAAAAGAGGCTGTACCAGATAAGGGACCATTACTATAGTCTAAGGAAGTTAAACTCAATCCCAGCAGCATTTTGTGATGCTGCAGTGATGCAATTTTGCTACTGAGACTCTGATAAGTTTGCAGAAGTTCAAAGACTTTAAAATGCTTTCCCACTCCTCTCATCAGAAACCACTATTAAATGGAATTGGAATTGGAATTATGATTAAGTACCAAAAAATTTTGTGCTAAATAACTGCAGAATCATGATGATGAAAGACCAAGTACATATTTTAGGAGAATAAAAAAACCTGTTTGAACTGGGTTGTTGAAGTAGCTGTTCTCACTGGAATTTCTTTTAAGTAAGCCTTCTACCTGTCCTTGGAAACAGCTATGCTGGATACAGCAGCATTCAGTGCCTCTATTGATAGCAGGGTTCCAGTCTAGTGTTTATAAAAACATTACTGGAATTTCACGCCTCTAAAGCAATATCTATTTAAAAAAGAACAGTAATAAATGTTTCAGGGCTGAGTGACAAGACCTATCTGAAAGGAAGGTTTTCTCTTGCTCATCACCTATCATTGGTTCTCTCTGTTAATGGCAGGATGATGATTACTTTGCCACATTGAGGGAACTTGAAGCAACAGTGAGAACAAGAAGTCTGTCTCTGGAGATGATGTGTGAGGGGAAGATTCAACACAACAGCTACTATCAGGAGTGCTTGTTCTATTTACATAGTTATGGCACTAATCTGGCAATAATAAGCTTTTACATGAGGCATGACTGTATGAGAGAAGCACTGCTTCACTTGTTAAATAAGGTGAGTAATTCAATTTTCATCACTGAAACTGAAATTTGAAAAACAGCAGTGAGCATCATGCAGTGTTTGAGTGGTTTTCTGCACGGGAGTTTGCTGAGGTCTTGAAATGTTGTGATAAAAACTATCAAGTGACTGACAAGAATTCAGTGAGACAGAAAAACAACTTTGATCTTTACACCTTGTGTTTAATCTCTCTTCCCCATTGTGTTGAAACAGGGGTTTCTAGAGATGAGAAGGTGCTGGTTTGGTTCTTTTACAGGGGACCTGCATCAACAGCACTTTGTCATTTTTCTACAAAGTTGAAAACCTGGGACTGTTGTCATAGAGTTCAGAAGAGAGAAGGAAAATTTTGAATTGCAACATGCAGATAACACTAGACACTACTCTCTATGCCTGTGCCGCTGTCTCGTGGTATTGTCTGTTGAATCAGATCACCTATGTTTGCGCTTCTGTAACCATTAGGAGTATAAGGAAATACAGAGGACAGAAGTCTAGGGAACCCAAAATGTGGTTTCCAGCTCTCCCTTAAGGAAACTACATAATGTAGGAGGACTTAAGTATTTCTGTTAACCAATTCTATTGGTGCTAAACTACAGTGAAACCTAGAAATTATTCCAGGTTCTTACTGAGACATTAAGGGTGCTGAGGAGGTGTGAATCCATTATAGCTCACCAGAGCTCACCAGTGAGAGTGTGGTGTTTTGTTTGTTTCCTTTTTTAGGTTGCTGTGCTTGGGTTTGAATTACTGATTTTTTTTTTTTATTATTTGGAATAACTCTTATTGAGAACATGCAACTTGAAACACCGACTTCCATTATCTTTATCTGCTTATGAGCTTTGTTAATAGAAAATTAAGTTGCTTTATCAGCTCTGCTTTCTCATTGTACCATCAGTCATTCTAAGCTCTTATAGTCATCTGCATATTGAATTAGCTTTTTAAATGTATCCTTTACATCAGTTTAAATTTACTTTTAAAGAAAAGTTGCCTATTTTTACAGTGTAGGTGATATAATTTCACTTCTTAAGCAGCAGACTTGGAAAATACTCTAGATAGACAATTTGATGTGGAAGTTTAGGACAAGGAACTGGTAGTAATCATACAAACAAGAGAGGAGGGTTTGTTCCCCTAAAGCTGTAAGGTACTAAGCTTTTGACGTTTTGCAGTTGGTTGTTTGGATACATTTTTTGTGTACAGACTTTGTTGCCTGTATCTTACTCTGAGATATTAAAAAAATTTTTTTGAAAATTTCATATCAAGCCTTTAAAACTATGTGCTGGCCCTGTTGACAGATATTAATGTTACTGTGCAAAGAAGCACGTGTGAGGCTGCATTTGCAAGAACACAGTCAAGAGGCCGAGGGAAGTAAATATTCCCCTCAGGTCACTACTTGTGAGGTTTCATCTGAACAACTGTGCCCAGTCCTGGGTTCCCAAGTACAAAACAGACACTGTCAAAGTGAAGCAAGTCTAATTGAAGGCCACCAAAGTGTCTAGGGGCCTGAAACACCTGATCTATGAGGAGAGTGATAGAGCTAGGTTTTTCCTGCTGGAAGAAACAGCAAGAGAAGATCTGTGTGTTGTTTTCAGCTACCAAGTGGTGATTATAGAGAAAATAGAGCCATGCTTATCTCATATGTGCCCAGTAAAAGGGTAAGAGACGATTAGGAGAAAGGGAAATTCCAAGTGGATATAAAGAAAAAGGTTTTGGGTTTGTTTGGGGGATTTTCTGGTGCATATATTTAGACATGGGAACAGGGCCTCAGGAGGTTGTTGAATCACTCTACTTTGTCATGCTCAGAACTTGACTGGACAGGTCCAGAGCTGCATGACCTAACTTGGAAGTCATTCTTTGAGTGGGGTTTTGAACAAAATAACCTCCAGAAATCCCTTCCAATCTCAGTAATTTATTAATTTTATGATCTCTGTCGCTTAATATGCCTTTATATTACATGAGGAAAATAAGCTACAGTGGCTTTGCTTCAAGCTACTTTCTGTTTGTGTAGGAATCCCCATCAGAAGTGTTTATTGAAGGGATCTTCGTTCCAAGTTATCAAAGTGGAAAACTGCATATGTTGGAGAACTTGCTGGAAACCATTGATCCAGGATTGGAAAGCTGGGGAGTCTACTTGATCGCAGCCTGCAAATACTTGCAAAGAAAGAACTATTACCATATTCTATATGAACTGCAACAGTTCATGAAGGTAATTTGAGGGACAGTGCCATCTCTTACAGTGAACTGATGGATACTGTCAGACTTTTGGTTATTTACTTTGGTCTAAACCTGCATGCTGGATGAGTATATTTTTGCTTGTTTACAGTCCTAGAAAACATAGAAAGGCCTGAGCCTTACTATAGCTGACCTCATCCATGTCGTGGATCTGGCAAATTGTATTAAAGAAAACAGAGCATTGCCTGCTCTGTTTTGTGTGAGCCTGTTAGTGCAGACAGTGATTACTGAAGGGGGTGTCCTGTGGTCCACCTTAGTGCTCAGTACATTTCTTGCAGGATCACGTCCGTGCTGCCATGACCTGCATTAGATTTTTCACTCATGGAGCAAAGTCATACACTGAACTTGGAGGAAAACAGACATGGCTTCTAAAAATCAAGGACCATCTCAAAGTCTATCTGCAGGAGGTCTCAAGAAGTTCAGGAAGGAAAAAAATGGCATTCACTTTTCGGAAGAAAATGTCTGCTACAGATGTGTCGAGGTATCTATAAACAAGAAGCTAAGTTTTAGAAGAGGAGAAATTCAGGTTTTAGACTTTGGGGGTTTTTTTATTGGTTTCATTTAAGTTGGCTTTAGCTAAAACTTACTGGTTGTCCTTGATCCAAATCTGCTTTTATGTAGTTACAAGTATAGGATTCCCATCACTTTTTCCCCCAACAATCCAAACCGGGCGATGGGCAATTGTTTCTACTAAAAAGATATATGTGTATCAGACTACCCTCTTTTAATTTAAAAAACAGACAAGGACCCTACAGTGCACAGACAGTTATACATCAATCCACAAGTTTTTTTTCTTTTTCTCTTCCTTTCCTCTCCAAAAAGCAAGCCGCTTTGTAGTGCTTCACTGTCTACTGGGGTTAACTCAAAACACTGCACTATGTACAAGCTATAGGTGCCAGAGATAACTGGATTCCTGTATTCAAAAGTCAAAGTGTAAATTTAGCCAGATCTCTCTTGTACTTGGGGTTTTATATCTTGTTTTTCTTAGGGGCTTTTTTCTTTCTTTTTTTTAGGCTAGACTCTTAACTTAAACCTGGAGGGAAGTGTGTGTGATGAGGTGAAAAAGCAGGAACAGATATTTATTTGGGGATCCAGATTGTCTGGCTCACTTCTTTTCAATAATGTGAATAATATCACAAGCTCAACTTCAGCTTGTGATGCATGTTAAGTGCACAGATCTGAAAAGCTATATTGCTGCAGACTTGCACAATAGACAAAGTCAAAAAGCAACAAAAATAATTGTTTATGTCTTGTTTTGAAAAGTATTGAAGAAATTAGTAAGCTCAAATAAACAATAATTGACACTTTCTCTATTACAAAATAAAGTCCGAATTTTTTCACTATCTAGGCACATCAATACAGTTGATCTGCAGATGGAAGTAACAAAGTTCCTGCATCAGTGTGAGAGCTCAGGAACCTCTCAAATGACAGATTCCTCCTTGCCCACACTTTTTGGAAACAATAACATGAAAATGGATGTTGCTTGCAAGGTACAAATTGCTATTTTAAACACAGCTCTATTTTTCATCAATACTAACTTGACATACAGGTTGAAGCATTTGATGGTCGGAGCACCTTCTTGTATTTTTTATGGGCAAGTTACCCATGCATGAATGCAACCCATCATTTATTTTCCTCAAAGTAGCAGAGAACATGTGAGAACTTGGAGCTCATCTCTTCAAAGCTCAAATTTTCAGAGGCAGTGCATCCAAAATACAAATAGTAATATTCCTTTTGACTGTGCATCCCATTGTGTTTGGAAGCAAGGCAAATAATGCTTTTATTCTAATCATTCTTAACTTTGGCTCATCTCCATCTGTAAATTGCCTAATGTCCTTCAGGGAAGCAGTGTGTGACAATAGACCCTATAATTTGCTGTACTTCTTGGGATGGTGCTGTTTTCTGTTGAAGTAATGCTTTTTTTTTTGGCCACTGGGCAAAATCTGGATTTGCATTAATATTGTATAACTCTACATAATGAAAAAGGAATGTGCATTCCCAGACTTGTCTATGCCTCTCTTTTCAGGTCATATTGGAAGGCAAAAACATTGAGGAGGGGTTTGGGATTGCATTTAGAGTTCTCCAGGTATGGAAAAACGTGATACAGCAAGCAATATTATTACAAAGTAACTCCTGAAAGCAGCAATTGTTTAAACAAAAGCATTTTTTTTCCCCGAATGTGTTTTCCCCCAAAAGAAAAACTTCCTGGAGAAAAGTCACAAGTTCAAGTCTTACATGTCCCTGTATTTGTGGAAGCTTGGTAAAGAAGTTAAGATGCTGTTTCAGTAGGACATTTCCACACTAATTGGGTTCTACAAAGGAATTAAGTACAGCTTTTCCTTTGCTGTGCACCTTGTTCAGTGTCTTAATTCTGGCAAACCACAATCATAAATGTGTGTAGAGACCTCTCACGTGGTAGCTCTCTGCAGTTCACAGTAGTCATGCAAAGGCAGTGAATAAATAAGGCCAGGGCTCGCTCTCTTCTATTCTCCTGATTTGAGAGAGCAAAACTAATTAACTGGAAACTCTCACTGGGGACCTCTCCTTCCTCATGTCTGGGTAGAAGTTGAGTGCTTATCAGTCAGCATAGCTCATGAGCCTCCAAACTCTTCTGAGTATTTCTCATCCATATGATCCCAGACGGTAGAACAGGACCACTTTTGGACAGAGGTGGCACACTGAAAGAGTATTTCTGGATGTGGCAGGTGCGCTTCCTTCTTTCAGGTCAGGATGTGCAAGGCAGAACTCCTGTTTGTAGAGAGATGGAGAGCCTTAGAAAAACAGCACTTCTATGCAGCAGCAGCAGCCACTACCCCCAGTAAAAACGGAGCAGTGAGTCCAGCTGCTTATCATCACTTCCATTTCCATCCTTTTTTTTCTTTACTTATTCATGGCAGGATCAGTCCACAGCTTTTATCATCTCTTCCCTCATGTGGGAGGTGTACAATGGTCAATTGCCTCCTGTTTAGGGTGTCCAAAGGGTGACTGCTGGTAGGTAGCTGGAGAAATACAGTGAGAACATGCTAAGTGAGGTAAGAGGTGGGTAGGGATCTAGGGAAGATCTTTTCCCAGAAGAAATAAAACTGATTTTTTGCCACTCCCGAACAGAAGGCCGTAACAGCACTCTTGTTCTTGAGCAGCATTGATTTTTACCAGTCTGGTTATAGAAAACCTTCAAGTCAACCCTGAGCAGTGGTGAGTGGAAAACCAGAGGCCCCCAAAACAGCTTTGAAGTTTTGGAGCATGGTGTGGTATTTTGTCTTTAGAAGAGATTGTCTCAGTTGTGTTCCTCTGAGAAAACCTGCTTAGAACATTCAGCATGTTGCTCTGTTGTTCCAACTACCTCTAGGACTTCCAGCTGGAGGCTACAGAAGTGTACAGCAAAGTGGCCAAGCAGCTGGTGAAGCAGCAGAAGTACAGCGAGATCCGGCAGCTCCTGAAGTGTGTCAATGAGTCTGGAGTGGCAGCAAAAAATGACGGGGATAACATTATCCTAAACTGTCTAAATGAGTTCAAAAACATTCCTGCTGAGGTAATTCTGTCCTGCATTGTGTCCCTTTTGAAGTAAAAAAAGTATGTACAATACAGGCTACAGGGAAGTCTGGTGCCTGTACTGCTCTGTTAGTGAGTCCTTCAGGCTCTGTACTACGGGCATAGGTTAAAGGTGGGAGTGCGTGGTTTGCCTTGTACAAGGTACTCTGAGGGGAAACAATAAGTAGCTATAGCACACTCCTACCCTGCAGTTCCCACATGGATACCTGGATACCCATGGTGGGGAGAGAACATGTGCTTCACAAGGTCCTGCCGACTGCTGCTGATGGCAGCGGGAGGTGTTCCCTTCAGTGAGGCTTCGCTGGCTAACACAGAGGATGTGTGGAGACAGAAACCTCCACAATTTTGTGATTCCCTTTGCCTACTACAGTGTTTTTTCCATCCCAGTGAAGGAAGGAGGTGCACTCTACTAGTTCTGTTAATTAGGTTAAGGGATGCAGTCCACTCCTTGGATCAGGGTAGCTGATGGGCTAATTCCTGCTGGGGTGCAGGGAACCTACAAATTCATTTCATGCAACAAGAGCCATGTCCGTGAGAGACTCCCAGGCTCATAGCATTCTCTAGGGATCCCCCACAGAGACGGCAGGCAGGAAAAGCTGTGGGTAAAGGGAAGAACTGGAATTTGTATTTTTTTGTATTTTCTACATCTGCAACCTTCGCTGTTGGAGTACTCTAAGCACCTGCTGTGATCTCAGCAGCCCTGCCTGTCCACAGGGGTTTGATCCCTGATGGGGTAAAGTTTTGCAGACTATTATTACTTTAAATATGAACACCTTTTCCCTTTTTTGGATACAGGATCTCGATAATCTGATTCAGGATATGGACAGTGATGAAAACAAGGTAAGTAACAGCACAGTAGCAAGAGCTAAACAGCCCAGCCTTGGTCTGCAGCTTGCAGGCTCTTTTTCACTGTCTTCTCTCTCATCCTCATGCAAATAAGATTTTTGAAGCCTACTTCCTAGATTGTAGAAATCACAGTGAGTTCCTCAACGCCATGGTGTTTGTGACTGTAGAGCTGGGACATGCAGTTACTAATTGGGACTATCCCTATTAGTTCCCTGAGAGTCCTCAGAGTGAGGGCTGGGCATTTGTTAGAGTGGGAGGAAAAGTATTTCAGAAAGGCACATTGGTGGGTTTGTTGATTTTGTTATTCAACTTTTCACATAGGTGTACATAAGTTTCTAGTAATGGCAGACAGCTAATGACGACCACTTCAGCTTATTGTTTCAGGATTATACTATTTCTGTGCTGATGGAGAGTTAAATGATAGAACTTCTGCACTTCTGGTACACTTTTTCTCTTAGAGGAAATGAAGCCCAAACTACTTTATTTCTTTGTTGGCTTTCATACTAGCTGGCCAAGCCACTGGAGAGTTACACATAAATATCTGAACTGTAGATGCCATTTAAAGATGTGGCTGTGACTCAGCATTTGGAGACTGTTGTAGATCCTGAGTGGCATGGCTGGGAATAAAATCTAAAGATTTGTGTCGGTCCTCTGTTTGCTCCGAATGACAAACTCACTGTTGTAGGTAGATTGAAAAATGGGCATTTAATTCTGCTTTTCTGTAAGATCTGTCACTGAAAGATGGGAATTGTTCTAGAACCAGCAGTGGAAGCAAATGACAGATTCAGACTCTTTGCTATGAAGATACTGTAATTAATGCACAGGGTAGGATTCTTGATAGTAATTTCCTGGTCATACAGTAAAGGAGTTTCTACAAGACACAACCTTAATAAAAGACACCTGTTATATCCACCTTTTTCACTGGGATCTGCTTCTTGCTGTGCTCTGTTTGGTAATATGGCGCTACTACCTCGTACGACACACTTCTGAACTGGGTATTTCCCGTGTGAGTCCTTGCTTAAGCTTGCTTGGGTTTGCTACAGCTTTCTGAGCGAGTTCTGACTGCCTCTCGTGCTTCAGATCCAGGCGTACATGATGTGCAACAAGCTGCGTTCGGCGTACCTGGTGTCGGTGCGGCAGGAGAAGGCCCGGGCCGTGCAGCTGGTCCAGCACGTGCGACAGCTGGCCGAGAGCAGCGGCGACGATGTCGTCAAGGCCATCTGTGCCCAGTGGCTCTCAGTGCACCAGCCCAAGGTGAGGAATTGGCTTCCCCAGGGCACGAGGAAGTGATCTGGAACTGACATTCGCCATCATACGAATGAAGGAGAAGGCTTCAAGACAGCTCAAAGGTGTCTGGTTTAGCACTCTTGGTAAAATGGAACTCTGTTGACTGATGGTGATGGCAAATGGATGCTGCTAATGTGCCTCTGGTGAAAGGAAGGGAACTAAATTACAAGTGCCAGTCCTATATTTTGACAAACGGTCACTACCTCAGGGTGTTTTTTGGCTCTCTTTTTGATGGGGGGAGGGGGGCAGTTTCAAACTGAACAAGCAAGGATTTAGATGTATGGAAGAGAGCACTTCTGTTTCTGGCTTTAGTTTTGGGGTTTTGTTGGTTTTTAATTTTTGGGGGGTTGATACTTTTTGAAAAGCACTGAACTTAATAATATGTGTTTTATTTTTAATCCAGAAAACATATGTAGAGAGGACAGAAAAATTTTATCAACTCAACATAGCCTAGAGTATAAAATTTTTGTGATGTTTCCTTAAAATTTTCAAGATTGGAGAGTCCTTCCGTTACAAAGACTAAAACTCAGAGATTTTTTTAAGTCTCTATACAAACCATTGCTACTTCTTTTTTATCCCCCCCACTAGTACATGTACCCAGTTTTTTTAGTTTGTTTGAAATGGTAGGAACTGATTCTTTATGGCAGGTTTACCAGTCACACTGTGTGATGTGTGCCCTAGATGTGGCACTTGGGCTAGTGCCAACTAGATGAATGAAGTTGCAAAGGGCATGTCCTGTAAGGGGAGTACAAAGGGAAAATAAGCCTTTAAAATAGTTGAAAAATCGTGTGCCTCTTTCTTTACTACAGTAATACCCAAATAATTGTTGCAATGCAGCTTTATGACTGAATAGTTGACAGTAAACTTCCACAGTTTTTCATCAGGTATAGCGAAGAATATGGATAGAGCAAGCTGTGGCAAAATTAAACAGGTGGTCTGTATCCCTGTCATACAGAGATGTATTTATTTATTACCAGGATAATCTGTCCCATCAAGTACAATAGAACACCAAACTGGACATACCCTGTGTTGATGGGTTTGGCTCTGGAAGTGCTAGGTTAATCAGTTTTATGAAAAGAAGCAGCAATCTTTGTGTAATGTCTGTGTTCAGGGATGCTGCAAAAAGTAGCTGCTTCTCTGCAACTAGTGTTGGGAATTGAGAAATTGGCAGAAAGGTAGTAGACAGTAGTAGGACCTTCAAAAAAAAAGGAACAAAACATGGCGTTCCACAAGAGGTTGTGTTTGCTCTTTACATGTATTTCAGCACAAGAAGTAGGAAAACTAATTCACTTTCTCATTAAAAAGTTGTTTACATCAAAAAACCAACAGGTTTTCTGACGTGTAATGTAATTGTAAATAGTTTTAGTACATTAAATAATCAAGTAAGAGTTTTGCACTATCCCCAAGCTCACTATAGTGAGAGAACAGACTTCCATGGTGTTGGAAAGGATTTGGTCCATCTTCTTCAGGGTTGCAAGAGCTGACACAAACACCTCTCTTCGGAGATGCTCTGCTCACTACAGCAATTAGAAATGACCACATGTAGCTTTCAGAATCCACTGACCACAGATTTGCATTATCTCGTTAGTGAGCAGTACTTTAACGAAAGCTTTTGTTTCCTTGCCGAGACTGACCTAGCTTTCCATCAGCTTACAGCCATCAGGCTAATCCTAAAACGTGATGCTACCTATAGCTTCAGTCATTTAAAAATCTCTGATTATGGGGAGGAGATTTTACTGTTTGTGGGTATCCAGATCTGCACTGCTCTAACACCTCCTGTTCTGCTCGAGTTCCTTCAGCTGCAGAGAGCACTGAGAGTGGAGTTTGCCATGCAGACCTGTCAGTTCCATACCTGCCTTTCTTCCTGACCTCTTTGCACTGTACCTGATGCACTTTATATAGTGTTTGTTGCAATTTGATGTTCTTAACCTGGAATCATAGGGATCTTTCTTGTACCAGCAGAACTGGAATTTTGACCCTGATTAATTACCTTGTGTCATAAATAGTGCAATTATCAAGGGGCTTTGAATTTTTGAGCAGCAAAAAGGGATTGAATACTGCCAGTTTAAAAGAATTTCTCTGCTACTGACCAAGGTTTGTTTACAATTAAAAAAAATAAAGTATTATGACTGTTAATGTATTTTCTGTTTTATTTTTTTATATCAGCAGAGCTAGGGGTCTCTTTTTAGATCTTCATTTTGATTTTGGCTATGCTTAGCTGAGTAATTAGAAGGGGGATAATTGTTCTATCATGCCGAATGTTTCTGTTACTGAGTGTCCTCAATATTTAAATCAGCTGGAACATCAAATCTTTAGACATCCCCCCAGCAGATAGTTAGCCTAGGTAGTTCAGCCTCATGCGTGTACTCAGTAATCCTCTCTAGGGAGATTTGCAAATTAATCTAACTCTCTCTTACAAGCCGCCCTTTGAGACAGCTAAATGAGCTTTGGTTTCCTCATTTTTTACAGATCAGCTGAGAGGTATAAATTACTTGCTCAGGGTCAAAGAGAGTTGGTATATGTCTATGGAAATGTTTATTTAAGATGTCTTATGTTAAATCTAAAATCAGACTTCTTTGAGAAGAGCATTGACTTGCAAAGGAAAAAATATTTCACACCAGACACTTTTCTGCTTTCTTAAAAAATGGTTTCTCGTGCTCCTGAAGCCACTTTCAAGATCAGAGAATGACACAGAGAAAGCAAGCCAAGCCTCCAGTGCTAGGTAGCATTCTATGGCTACATTAGAGTTGTGGATTTAGCTTCATAATTGGAATGAAGCATAAAGAGGGAGGGGAAAAAAAAGGTAGAATGACAGGGAGAAACACAAAGGGACTTTTTAAAATGTTACCTGGCCAGATTCTCTACATTAGTGAGGCGGGTGCAGATAACAGCAACACTAAGTAAACTGATTCAACATTTCCAAAAGAAGATACAGTCTCCTGTTGTAAAAGGAAAATGGCTTTATTTAGTATTGCTCAGAGGTAGCAGAGGACTGATCTGCATAGACAGCATCCAGACAGGAAGAATTAAAATTAGCATTTATTTTCCAAAACTGGCAGTTGGTCACAGTGGAAGGCGCATATGCAAGTCCAAAAACTTCCAGGCTTTTTTTCAGAAGCAGAAGATAATCGTATAAGCTGTGGCACTTAGTTTCTGACTGCTTAACTCTTTCAGGAATAATCTCTGATTATGGATCACACTCTAGCAATTTGCACTCAAGTAACACTGGAGTTCCAAGGGAGCAGTCCCACTGCTGCGTGGCCTGAGCCAGCTGCTGTGGAAGTGCAAGGTGTGTGGTCCTGCACAGGCAGGCTGACAGCCTTGGGAACCTGTAACTGCTGGGCACACAAATCCAGGGATTTCTGTGCAAGTCTCACCTCCCTGTCCTGGAGCCAGCTTGACCATAACACCAAGATAGTCCTGCCTCCTGCTTCAGCTATTTAGCTCTAGGGAGCTTGGGGTCATTTAAAGCTAAAGTCTCAGCTGAAGTGGTTTAATATTTTTTAACATGGCTGAGATGTTCTTTACTCATTCTGCTCTATTTTCTAGGTTCTAAAGTCTTTTAAAGTGCAGCTGGGGGGTTTACTGTGACAACTTTTACACCATCTTCGTTCAGTGCTTCACAGGAGAGATGTTGGGTTTTTAATAACTTGCCTGTGCACAAGTGCAGCACTCCTGCAGCTTTTAACCTCCTCGTCACCTGCACCAAAACCTGGTTCTCAGAAGATTTGCCAACCTTCGGTTAACTTACTGCAATCAGTGGGCATTTAGGGCCAAGATACCTCAGTGGCTAGGGTCCAGCTTCTTACAGAGCATGCAGAGAAAGTGAGTCCACGTAAAAACTTCACCTAATGCTTGGAACAAAAACGCCAGGACCTGTTTCTGTGTGCTTGAGAGCCTTTGTATTGCATTACTTGCCAGAAAATCTAATAACCTGAAGTATTTTAGCTCTGCCAGTTCAAAGGGTAGGAACTCAAAGTAACCTCATAGATTGTAAGTTTAGAGTCCTACCTTTTTACTATTGCTGTTAGGAAAGACACCAACCAAACTTTATTTCAAGTAATTCCTTGTTACTTCATAATCTAAACCTAAGACTGCAACCTCCCTTTCTATTCTAACCATAGCCTCAAGCTGCTGTGTGAGATACCAAGCAGGTTGCTCCCTGCATCAGTGCTCTAATTTTCCAGCTAGGAAGAGGGACCGATTGCTTACAAATCTCAGTCCTTAAGTGTAATATTCCAGAAATTCAACTTAGGTTGTGCCCACAGAGCCATCCTTAGGGCAGCTGAAGTATCAGCATTCTACTCTTGAGCTCTCAGCAGTGCTGTTCCCCAGAGAAGCATGGCTGAGCCCGGCCAGCTACACTCTGGGTGCTGCTCAGTCCCACTGGATGCCAAGGAGCTCACAGCTCACGCTCCAGAGCTTCTTTGCCGTCTCATCATCCCGACCACGTGGAGATACGTATGCTGGCTGGCAATCACTGTAAGAGAAACATTCTTTTTATTCTTTCAAGTCAAAGATCTCTATCTACATTAGCACACTGAAATGTCTGTGTTAAGATCAGGGAGTTGCTCTCTATCAGCTTAATTCAAGACCACTTGAACGGTGGGAGGCTATCCAGCAAATGAGCAAGGGGTGGTGCTAAGCCACCATGAGAGAGACTTCTTTCCAACTAGCCGGGGAAAAATCTCTCCCAAAGGCATCAAGAACTGGCAAGCAAGTCTAGCTCTATCTGCTGTCTCAACTCTTAAAGAAACCTCACTAGTGTGCATTCTCATTAATACCACTAAAAAGGGATATAAACTCTAACCAAGCTTCTTCAGAAGCACATTTTCTAACAAACACCACAAAAAAGTCACTCAAACAGCCCTTCATTCTAAACTATTTATCCCACTATATGCCCAAGAACAACACTGTACTAACCATGTATGGTTACCCCCTTTTCCATTATCTGAACTGTGGCTCCTTTCTTCTCAGCTCCTGCAATCAGAAAGCACTGTCTGGAAAAGAGGTGCTGCGTTCTCAACTGTAATGCTAGATGCTGCAGTAACTTGGGAGTTTAAGAGCACCGAGGAAATGGCATCTTGTAAGGTTTCCATTCAGCTCAGTGCTTTTAGATGGAGTCTTTGATATTCCTAAAATGACTGGTAGACTCCCACCTGTCTCACTGTGGCATGCAAATTCTTTTCTTAATGTCTACACTTGTGCTTTATAGTCTATGGCCTGGAAAGTGAAAAGGATTCTAGGCTAGTCCAGTGTAAATTATGAATTAGTGTTGAAGCTTCTCATTTCCCACCATGTCCAAAAGTCCCTTTTTTAATGAGTTTAAATTCCACCAGTTTTCTGTACTCCAGCACATTAATACAACGTTTTTATCCTGAGACAGACAGTTGTCCAAGGAAGACTTAGATGTCTATTTATATATTCAAGTCTGATTAAGATGGTACAAACTCCCAAATGAAGATCAGGCAATGTCATTACAGAGACTAATCTGGTCACAAATCACAAGAAGAAAGCTCTGGAAAGACACAAAGGCTCCAACAGCATCCACAGGGTGGGGGGCAGGGGGAAGGTGGCAAGACATCTTCCCAAATTCATTCCCAAAAGAAGAGTATTGTTAAAATTCTCTACATGCAATGGGAAGCTGACAAACATATCTGCATGAATCAGTTCGAATGGCAGTCTTCAAATGTAGAATGATGATGACTTGGAACTGCTCTGGGCTGTGGTTTTGGTGATGGGAAAAGGTGGGACTGTGTAGCATCCTGGAGTAAGTAAAAAAAGTCAAGAAATAACAGGCTTTTTAATGGGAGCTACACAAGACCATTTCCATGACAGCGTGACAAGCATCCCAGCAAGAGTCCCTCCCAACTGGTGGGTCTGTCACACTGGAGGATAAAGTTACTTGGTCACGTGCCAGACCTGAAAAATCTCACCTCCTGTCTCTGCAGCTCCATCAGCTCTCCCAGCTCCCTGAAAGCACAGGGCCCTTCTGCTCCAGAAGAGTAAAACTACAAAGAAAACTGAAGTGGTCTTCCCAGGATTGACTCAATAATGAGGACTCAAGTGACCTCATTAATTGAACAGTTCTACTGAAAAGTGATTTTCCCAAGCGTTAGGCAGGTCAGCATTAGAGCTCTGAGCATGTGACAGCCACTCCTGCACTTTGAGTACATTAATATTTCTAGCACTAAAGGACGTGCTATTGTATGAAGTGTTGCACAGGTCAGGTGTTTCTTCTAACACAATTGCAACAGACCTAGAAGGGGAAATGCTCTAGTATTTGTCACCCTCAGTCTTACCAGACAGCCTCTTACGTGGTCCCTTCTTAATGAAGAATGACAGCGAGTCCCATATTCCCCAGCCAACACCGTTGCCTTCCACAGCATATGACGTCATCAGCTTGCACCCACCTGAAATACTGTCCTGTCACAGAGTCCAGCTCCTTGGCTACTGCACAGTAGATACTGGTCTGAGCTCCTTCACAAGGTGTCTTCAAGAAGAAGGAGAATATCTTCCACAGCCAAGTCATTACAAATGAGTGCCGGACCAGTTCAGAATAGACAGAACCGGGATGGAGAGCGTTTGCTGTGACTTTAGTGCCTATGGCAAAATAAAGTAGTCCAGAATAAATCTGCGTGGATCAAAGTGTCTTTTTAAAAAGGGTAATATACTCCTCAATTCTACCTGTAGATAATCTATAACTTAAAGGAGGAGTCCAGACTTGGATACAGAGAGTAAGTAAAGTCCTCTGTAGTTACTGCATGCTGGATGTGATGGATACACTTGACCTCTTAGCCAAATCAGCAGTAGTTTGGTACAGGCTCCAAAGAACGTAAAGGTCTGAGCCGTAACTGGGCCAAAACTCCTCTAGGAAACCCACAGAGGCCAGTGAGTATCAGCACACATGAACTTGGAACACCCATCAGGCAGTGAACACAAGTAGCATGTGGCTTTTCCAATACTCTTTTATCCAGGAACAAATAAGGTTGTGCATGTACTGAGTCTCATGTGTACCTTTCCCTCTGTGTGCAATTTGACTACAAGCCAACCACTCCATTCCATAAATATTACAGCCTAAGTGAGCCTTCTCTGAGCTCTTCCTGCTAGGCAATATGACTGCAGGGTGACAATCTTCTCTTGAGCTGGATCACCCCTCAAGGTAACTCCTCAAGACAGAGACCTTTTACCAACAGACCTTTGGATGAGCCCAACTGGAGCTCAGCTCCAACCGCAACTGAACTGCACAGTGGGTAACTCTCCCCTTGAGCAGGGATGCCTCTCAAGGCTTGAGATTTCTTACCTGAGACTAAGAGAGCCTTCCTTAACCAAGGCAGAGAGACCCTTTGCTTGCAACAAATCTTTGGTAAGTGACTTATTGCTGAATTAATCCTGAGGAAACATAACTAGTCCATGTAGCTTCTCAATAATAATTATTATAAATTTTGTATAGATAATTCCATTACACATAAATCATCCAAGTCTGAGACTAAAACTGGACCTAGCTGCACCTAGGCTCCCTAAGGAGTTTAAAAAGCAAGGGGCTCCATGCTGAGCCTCGTGATTCAACAGGAGGGTCTTCCTTACAGGTAGTGTGTTTCCAGCCCCGTGTGAATCATTCTAACTTGATTCTAAATCCATTTTCCTTTGTATATGTCTTCCACGTAAGTAATAGAGTGAACCTTGCCATCGAACTTTGTTAGTCACGCTTTTATGGCATCACGTTAACACTTTTGCTAATACCTTTGACGGTTATTCTTGAAGCAGTTTAAACCACTCATCCATGGCACTGGAGCATCCCCTGCTCCCTTCCAAACACTGCAGTCATTACGTGCCTTCTGAAAAACAAAGCGCTAGAGGGCCTGAGTACTGAACTAGCAGCAGTTTCCATCAGGCTTTTGAGAACACCTGCATCTTTTGACTTACTCTAATAGTAATTTCCTAGGGAAGACACTGCTTCTGTTTTAGTAAATAAATACTGCCTAAGTCTATGAAAAGGACAGAATGACATGACTGTGACAGATGGTGTGACTTACAAGGTACTGTCTAGTCTTAGGCTTGTTTTACAGGCCACCAACCTTTAAGGCAGCTGAGTGTGCATTAGCTTTTCTATTGGAGACTGCAGTTGTAGCTCTGTTTTCAGCTTCCACCCACATACCACAACTGTCTGCGTGGATGCAGCTAGTTTTTGACAAGCACCAAAGAAAAATGAGATATATTCAACTGTGCCAAGCTACTAAACTCCTCTACCCTGTTGTTGTAAAGACGATTAGTCTTGTAAGTCTTCTGGTTCCCCAGACAGCAGATATCTTCTTCCTGCAAAGAGCCTTCAGTGACACTTGCCTCAAACCATTCCATTTCTGCATAGACGATTTCTTCAATCCACTCCCCCCATCCGCGGTGCCCAGAAAGCCAAGCGGATAAACACTCCGCTCGCCTCTGGAACTTGCCTTGCAGCCGCCTGGCCAGCTCCCGGGTGAAGAGCACGTTCGCCAGTTTGCTGTGACAGTAGGCGAGGCCGCGGTTGTAGCTCTTCTCACCGTGGAGATCATGGAAGCGGATTCGGCCTCCGTGATGAGCCAGTGAGGACACGTTCACGATGCGGGCGGGGGCAGACTGCTTCAGACGCTCCAGCAAGAGGAAAGTCAAGAGAAAATGACCTAGGGGGCAGACGAAAGGTCATCCTTCTAGGAAGGGTTCTCCTGCTTGCTTGTATGTGGTATCTTACTGCTGCCTTCATTTCAATTCCAGGAAAAAGAAAATTGTTGTTAATTTCCCCTGAATTAACAGCTACACTTTTCTGGGGGCTTCAAGTTCTGCTCCTCATCTTCAAAAAGGTGGAGCTGTCATACATTTTGAAATGTCCCACATAACGTATACAGATACTTAAACTGGATCCACAATAAGCAAATACACTGAATTGCATCTCCAGAACTCTGACTCTGGCCCTCCATCCTTCCCAAAAAAGGCAGAATGAGGAAGAGAAAATCTGAAAGCAGGATTTTCCCTTGGCATTTTGCAACAGATATTGATGTTAGAAGAAGATGGTCTTTAAGGGCAATGCCAATGCAAACCATTCTACCATTCTATGA
>VYZQ01020230.1:0-11976 GCA_013400655.1 Mystacornis crossleyi
AAGGTATAAAATGCAGAGCTCTGTGTGGAGGAACAGACTGTGCTCCCAGGGGTTCTGGCTGTGGGGGTTATGGCTGAGTTCATGCTCTGAAAACTTTCAGTTCAGATGCAGGTGTGCAAGAAGGTGTCTGTGTGTGTGCAGGGCAGGTGGCTAATTGGGCTTCTGGTTAACGAGCATGAGGGCAACCCCCAAAGATGGAGCTGTGAAAACATCTGTTTGGATTTAGGGAAATCTCACTGTGTTAGATGTCAGCTGGTGCAAGTCTGGTGTAAACTTTCTTGGTGGAATTCCATCCTGAGAATGTGAAGAGATTATGGGAGATTCCATTATCACAGAATCACAGAATGGTTTGGGTTGGAGGGGATCTTAAGGTTTCTCTCGTTCCACCCCCCTGCCATAGGCAGGAACACATTCCATTACACCAGGTTTCTCAAAGCCCAGTCCAATCTGGCCTTGAACACTTCCAGGAAGGGATATCCATTACCAGTCTGGAGCACAGGCTGGGGTGGGTTTGGTTGGCATGAATTTCTCTCTGCCCTGCAGGTAGAGAAGGGCAGCCTTATGCTCTGAGTCAGGTTTGTCCCCCCAAACCTGCTGCCTGTTTGTTCAGCTGCTTGGAGCTGTGCTGAGCACCGCAGCTTCCTCTTCAGCCAGTGATATGGGGATTAAGGAAAAACTGTGTTTCCTTTAGAAATTCTGACAATACCATGTGATACTGAGAAAGGCCTTGCTCGTGACAGAGGAGTCAAGCCATTTGATATCCTAAGTGTTGTGCTGTGGTGCATAATTAAAAACACACCCCTGCGAGTGAGCAGTCCCTCTGTTTTGTGCAGCAGGTCTGGTGAGGAGGCTGGGACAGGAGGATTTGTCTTACCCTTGTGAGAAGTGACTGGGAAGTAATTATGCAAACTAACTCGTGAATTACAACCAGGAAGATGGCAGCTAGTGATTATCTAACTCTACAAATGGGAACGTGTTAATTGGCAACAAAACCCTTATATTAAGCTGATTTTATGCCCCACAACCTCAATTAACATGGTAAATAGCCAGAATGCAGTAAATAAGGATATATGAAGGGCCTGTGATTACTGAAATTATACCAACAACTTAAATAGATTGTGGCTGACCTCAAAACTTGCAGGCAAGTAAAAATAAACTCCATGTTACTCCTTCTGTTGGTCTGTGTTCTGGAGCAGCCCTGTGTTGTGATGTCCCGGGTTGCCCACTCCCACACTGAGAGGTGACAGTAGGTCAGGAGGTGCCCAGTGCCACAGCCTGGGGCTGGAGGAAGCTGGACCTGGGGAGCTGTGCTCCTTGGGTGCCTTATCTGGGCTACTCCTCAGCCTCTCTTATGCAATGTGAAGCCTAGGCTGTCTTCAGGATTTTTCTGCTCATTTGCCATAGTTCCCCAACACCTTTTTTGACTTTCCTGTTTAATTAAGTTCTTCTGTAACATACACAAATTTAAAATGGGACTTAAAATTCCCAACAACATATGTTGCGTTACATATATTTCTGGAAGCGTGTGACAGAGTTTGTTTATTTGGTGCTGTGGGAGTTCCCCATAGGCTGCCTGCTCTGCCTTTCCTCCAGGAATCCTCCAAACACAAATACGAGGGGGTTTTTGTTGGATCTCCCTGCCCCCATAACCTTAAATAAACATGCTTGCACATGAACAGCTGATGAATCAGGTTATGCAGGTCTTCCGCACTGAAATTCTGGAAAACTGCGGGAAATGCAAATGTTAAAGCCACTAAATCTGCTCTTCCATCTGTAGGCTGGCAAGTCACAAGGTGGGGGAATGTTCAAAAACCTGAAATATATAATTGATTAAAGAAGGTGGGAATGACTGTCTTTTCTTTGGCAATATCCAACACGTGTTTTGTTCTTTTGCTCTTTTTTCATCCTCTCCTTCTGCCAGTGGCTTGGTCTGTTCTCCCATGCCCTCCTCCTGCAATATTCCTTCACCGTTCTCCAGGGCAACAATAAAGGTTTGTACAATGGATTTTCGCAAATGGCTGGATACTTTCTCTGGAATTTGATTTTTTTTACACTTTGTGTACATATTTATGTATAAACTTCCAATCTCAGATGCATCTAACACTAGGCAGCAACTGGGTTATATTATCATTTTTATATAAAATATATGCATGTTTTACAATATATCTATACTATCCATTCTTTGGGTGGTCCTGTGTAGGTCCCTTTCAACTCAGGATTTTCTATGAGTCCAGCAGGGTAAGAAAAGGACTGTGCAGTTCTACTGCTTGGTATTAGATGAATCAGATGAACCTTGTCACTTCCAGCTCCTCCAAACACCTACAGGACTCGTGTGGCCCATCGCTGCTGCTGTCACCCTGTCTCTCTCCAGTCCTTTTTCATCAGAAAACTGGTGTCACCAGATCACTGGAAATGTCACTTTGACAAATCAGCTCGGCACAAAGCTGAAATGTCACTCCCGGTTTTACTGTTAGTGGTTGAATTTTGGCAGCCTTTCTTCTTCCTTGGGTTCACAGAATGTAAGGACAGGGTGATTCATGGGAGAGAACTATTTGATTTTCAACGTGTCGCGCTTGCTGCTGTATTGAGTTTGATAGCTTTCATTAGATTAACACATCTTCCCAAAAGGTATGCCACCTCAATTTGATGGTTTAGCAGACAGGAAAATCCATCAGTTCTCTTTGTGAAAGTTCAGCAGAGTTCATGCTCGCTCTGAATGATCAAAAGCCTTTCCAGAGTGCGGGTGCACCAGGTTCCCTTGGGGGAGGGTGCGCCGAGGTTTGGAGACATGGTGACATGAAGACCTTGTTCCAAGCCTCCTGCCGTGGGCAGGGACACCTTCCACTAGACCAGGTTGCTCCAAACTCCATCCAACCTGGCCTTGAGCACTTCCAGGGATGGGTGCTATGACCCACCTTTGAGTGGTAAATGAGGTTCTCGTTAACAGATCCCTTGGGGTGAATTAGAGTGAAATGGCACTGAGTGAGCAATGTACATATATGAGGCAGGTTTGTTTTAAAACAATTTAAAAGAGAAAGAGGCGTACAGCCGTTTCAATTATTTTCTATAAAAATATAAAAATAACACAAAATGAAAACATAAGCAAAGGAAAGGACAATAAAAGGTAGTGGAGAGGAAAAATATCACCACCCACGGATCCAGTGATGAGATTTGATCGTTGCAATTTCTGTGTCTGTGGTCTGCATGATGGTCACAGTCTTCATCCATTAGAAGCCCATGAACAACAAAGACTTCCATGGGTTACATGTGTTCAGTCTTAGGGGAAATGCCTCATACCTCCCTTAGGGGTTTTTACACTGTCAGATGCAGCTGTGCCTTATCGGGAGGGAGGAAATGGGCATGATAAAAACCATACCCCACCTCTGCAGGATGTGTTTCTTATTGGCCTTTTCCCTTACCCGATGCAGTAACACTTCGTCTATGTGGGTTATCCAGGAAACAGTAGACTGCAGGGCTCAACCGATTTATCTAAGGAAACTTTGGTTTATCACAATGGAGCATTCACAGCTTCTCTGGGCAACCTGTGCCAGTGCCTCACCTTGACATACAGCACTAGCTCAGGGCAGTTATTCTTTCCTTTTCCATTACTTGGTGATTACTTGTGATTTTTACTATTTTTGGTCAGATAGCATCATGCAGTGCTGGATTTCATCTCAGGTGGCTTAAGACTGGGAAAATAGTTAGGGGCAGACAAGAAAAATAATTAATTGTGGCTGGGGCACAGAGGACTGTCAGAGTGAGAATTGCATATTTGCTTGTTCAGTGTCTGTTTGTTTTGGATCTTTATTTCATCCCAGATGTTCCTCTCACAAATGTGGCAGCACAAAAGCCTGCACCTGACTGATCCCGGCCAGGGGAGAGGGACACGCTGCCTGCGGGGTATTCCGGGCTGCTTGTTCTGGGATCTCTGGCAGGTGCAGGTGAGCTGACCTCACCCTGCCAGCTGCCACGTGTGCTGCAGCCACTTAACTGTGCTGACTCCTCTCCTGACACACAGCCAGGTGGTTTCCTTGGTGGCAGCTTTAGGCATGAGGCTGGGCCAGCCTTCTGCTTTAATGTTGCTTTGTGCATCTCTAAGGTGGATCTTTTTTACTTTAAACTCAATAATGTTCTGCTTAGTGCACTCCTGAGAGGTAGATGAAGCTTAGCCCTTTGCTTCTGAGACCTCAGAGGGGCAGCAAGGCTGGCATTGCTGCACACAGCTGTCACTGTTAAGCTGCCTCTATCAAGAGGTGGCAGCTGAGAGAAAGAAGGAGAGAGAGAGAGAGGAAGGAAAAAAAATTAAATCAGTTGTCAGATTCCTCGTGAATCTGAGAATGCTCCATTGAGCATAATGGAGGATGGTGTTGAACTTCCCATTTTATGCGCTGCTCCCTTCTATAAATGTCTCTTGTCAGTAGGGAAAGGAGAGTCTTTGCAGCACCCTGATGGCAGAGAGGATGTCGATTGCTGCTGGGGAACTTCTGATGGAGACCTGGGGACTGTTTTCTCCTGTAGCTGTACAGCAGTTAAGCCTGAAGAATTTAAATGCGGAGTGCAGTTGGTGGCCTCAACATTCTGGTCTCTGGCCTTATACTCAGAATTCTTCCTGAGCTGTGGAGATTGTGATTGAAAACAAATCACAAGGACTAAATGTGGAGTCATCTGTTGGGAATGACTTTGTGTAACTGTTTGGATGTCTCAGGGCTGCAGGTGGGTGATCGAGCAGCTCGGACAGTGCCCGACTTCCAAGTGTGGGATAGCGCCAGTGGAGGTTCTCGCTGTGGATACGGACAAGCCCTTTCATCCAGTGTTCAGAAGGGGATTAGCAGTGACAAACACTACTTTGAGCTCCTGGGCAGTGACATCCCAACCCATCAGGATCTGAAACCCTAAATGTGTTATTAAGTAGACAGGGGGTTACAGTGTCAGGTCAGCTGCTGGCCCTGAGACAGGGGTGTCTCGTGATGCTTCTGCACCTTGCAGGTAGGGGTTTGCAGGATGAGAGTGAGCTGGGGTGGTGCTGCAAGTGAGGTGTACAGCTCTGTGAACTGGTTACATGAAGAAAGCTGCCACCTGAAAGGATACAGCTGCTTTTACTCAGAGTATCAGGTTTTCAGCTGGGTGCAGCACCATATAACTGTCAGATCTCTAGCCCTGTGTTGTGAAACCCTGCCAACTTGGCTATTTCTGGAAGATGTTCCCCTCCAAGTACAAAATACCAGAAAATCACAAGTATAAGAGCACTTGCTAGACATGGAGGGTTATGATCATCTCTCCTGCTTATGCATAGCAGTGCCCCATCAGCACCGATAAACCTCCCCCCAGAATGGTTTGGCTGCCAGCAATGAACATCACCAGGTCCATGGTGCACTGACTGAGATGCAGGCCAGGAACTGAGGGTACTTAAAACAACAACAAAACCCCCAAAATTTAAACAATTAAAACAGAATTTGACTCCGTTGTTTTTGTTTGTTTGTTTTTTAACACAGGTTTTCTCCCTAGTTAAGTGAAAAATATTTGTCATGAAATTCAGCTGAAATTCTGAGAAATTTATTTGCTACATTTGCAACCCAAGTATCGCAACAGCAGGAACCCAAGAACGCAACTGATTTGTCATTACAAGAGCTGAGAGAAACAGAAACAGCAAATAGTACTACAAAAATGATAAGCAAAAATGTGATTATTATTCTTTCAGCCTTAGTCATTAAAAGTTCAAGCAGAACCAGAGGTAAGGCAGTTTCCCTTAGACGTGACTTATGTTGATGGTGCTCTCCGAAGAAATGCCTTTAATTTAACTCTTTCTTCTAACAAGACATGGTCATTGGTATTACTTGTTACAGCACTGTGTCCTGTCAGCTTCAGCCCAGTATTTCACGTGGTGCCACTGGGGACAGTTTTATTTCAAATGAGCAAATAAATTCCGCTCAGTTCTGGTCTGGGATAGCTCTAATGTGTGCAGTCTACTCAGTTCACAGCCTCAAACAAAATTACTACTAAGGCAGGCTGTAGGTAAAGAGCCAGAGTAACTTCAGTTAGGAAAGAAATGTGTTGGAATGAAAGTCCTCGATGTCATCTCAGTGCTGCTGGGCTCTCAGAGAGATATCTGAACGCTCTGCTGGAAACCTGTTCCCTGCAGACACCCACATCTGCGTTAAAAAGGGTTAATGCTCATTCTGTGAATCTTACTGCTTCAGCATGACTTTATTTTTCACTTTTCTTTCTGGAAGCCAAAGGGATTTTTTTTTTCTTTAGTCTCATCAAGAACAGGAATAGAAACTTTGCAATAAGCTCAGAATGTTCTTTGGCTCAGCACATGGGAAAGAGATTTAGGGTTGGATTTCCTATTGCTTCACACTCACTCCTGCCTGCTAGCAGGGTAATGATTTTGTGGGCAGGCATTTTTCTTAATGAGCCATTGGCAAAACCACGTGTTTCTCCCTAATTTACTGTTACATCTCCTCAGCTGGGTTCTGGAGGTAAACACTTCACCTTCCTGCACTGCCAGCTGCCAGGGAGACTCTGAACTCAAGTTAATCTTCTGAAAGATCCACTTTGCTTTGTGAACAGGAAGAGCAGGGGGGTGAAGATGTTTATCACTTTCTGAGGGGTTTTATTAGAGTGTTTGGGATGGATGGTCTGGTTTCATGATTTTCTTGGCAACTGATCATAATCCTCTAACCTTCATAATGATTAATGATGAGTATCCAGCAGCAGAGCAAACTAAGGAAGCATGTTGCCCCTTCAAAGTGGGAAAACAAGGCAGAGTGGGGCTGCCAGGGGACTGGAGCCCGCATTGGATCCAGGACTTGCACAAGAACTCTCTGTCAGAGGTCCTTGTGCACTGTGCCTCCCATTCGTGCTGCTCCTGGAGCGCTCTGTTCCCAGCAGCTGGTCTTGCAGCATTTTGTCATTGACTTTACAACTGTGCTAACCCCAGATATTAATAGCAGAGAGATGTCCCCTGCTTTCAGCTGTTCAGCTGTGTCCCTGGTTGTCTGGCAGTTGATTCCTGCATGCAGCTGGGGAATTGTCATCGTTCAGGTACCTCAGTCCGTGGGTTTGAGCCGTAGGCTGACAAGGAAGGAACAGCGTGTTGGAGGGTTTGACCTAGTCTGGAATGACAGGCCTGTCAGCAGAGGGGGACTTCTGGGTGTTTTGGTGAATGAGAACATCATGGCAAACACACATTTAGGTGCAGAATTCATCCAGTGCCAGCAGGCGCCCTGCTCGGTCCTGAAGCTGTGAGCACATCCCCAGGAGGGGAGCCCACATCTTCACCGGAGAACAAGAACGGGTGTGTGAGCAATTAGGGGATTAGGAGACCCAAAGGACCAAATGTTTTCCAAAAATGACTCTCTGCAGTCGCTGTGGTGACTGTTTATTGGGCACTTTCCTGAAGCTAGTTGTGTATTTTACTGATGGGAAGCAGTACTTGGATTCTCCGTACTTGGAGAAGCCAACACACTTGTACTTTTTGNGACAAGCAAGCTTCTGAAAAAGCTACAGGCAAGACAGCTTAAGTAGTAAGTCTGTTATTTTTAGTCTGTGTATCTGAATTGTAAGCCTTAAGTGGACAGAGACACATTTAGGGTATGTAGTGTCAGCAGCAGAATTTTAGAAGTTAGACCAAGCAATGGTAGTTGGGTTTTTTGGCTTAAAGAAATCACACCTCGGTTTAAAGGGGTCTGATACAGGGTATTTTTTGGAATTCTGTGTAATTTGAAGCGGGTTTAGAACTGGCCAGGGCAGGAGAAGGCCTTGCTAAATTGGAAGGTGGTCAGGGAGCCAGGGAAACGGTAGCGCTGTGTTCAAAGTTGTCATGGCTGGGAAAAAGGAAACAGAGCAAGCGACCAAGCCCAGGGACCAGGCCCAGCTCTGTTACTCTTGCAAGATTTGGCAGAACAGGTATGCAACCTCAGGGCTGGAGAAAGGACAACAGTCACGTTTACAGTTCTTAAACTCTATCCAGAAATATCTCTACAGAAGTTCAAAAAATTAAGGGCTTGGCTGGACCCAGAGACTTCCCTGTACGTAGAAAAAAATCAAACTCACTGTAGTCCTGTACTAATTATCACTAATTTTTAAAAATCTTATGCTCTTGACCAAGTTAAGCATTGGGGGAGCACATTCAGAGGGGGGAGTGCAGAAAACAGTGAATTTTAAAACCTTTGCAGAAACTACTACTGGTTATATCAACTGTCCTTTTACTACAAGACAAACTCAGTGACTATTCCTGCTCAGCTCTCCTCAGGCTGCTTTTTAAAAAATACCCAAGTTTTATCCCTTCATCTAGTCCTGAAAGCTTCATTTCTGTCGTCTCTTGCCTTCCAAGAGTGGAACATGTTTTCCCAGCGAGACTAAAAGGATGCTGCCTCCTCCTGCTCCTCTCTACCCAGCCTTAGAAATTCCTGACGTGCCTCAGATGTACAGCTTTGCTTTGTTTGAAAGCCACGGGTGGGCACAACTCCTCTTCTGTGCTTCAGGCATGTGGAGGATTCCCAATCCCTCCTACTCCTGTTCCCAGCATGACAAAGGACCAGCTCTGAAGCCAAACCCCAGAAAAGCTCACATAAACCCCCAACAAGGAACATACACACGGAGTCAGGAATGTCCCACTGCTCTGATTTTAATGATCCCACTTTCCCCCCAGCCATGGGCCTTAGCCCAGCACGGCATCCAGCACAGCTCTGCCACCCAAGTTCCAGCACAGAGCAGGAAAGGGTTTGTGGTCCAAAGAAACTCTAATGTTGTGCTGAGGAGCCAAATGATTCCCAGGGCCCTCACCTGGGTGGGCTCTGGACACACCAGTGTCCTGCAAATCCCAAGGACTGTGGCTATTGAAGCGTGAGCCCACAGCGACAGCCAAACACGCTGTGACAATGGCACTGCCACCTCAGCCCTCCAGGATGCGGTTGATGAGCTTCATTTCCTCGGCAGACATGGGATTCAGGTTAAACCCCTTCAGCTCAGGTTTACCTGAGAGAACACATTGAAAAAATCAGGATTTTGCCACAAAAGAATGAAGCAGTTCATGCTAAACTCGAGAGGGGCTGCGGGGAGGGCAGGGACAGCCCTGGAAGCTGAAGTGGGGTTACCCTAGCACAGTGTCAGAGGGGGTTTAGGCAACTGGTGGGTGACAGCTCCACACAGAGACAGACACTGCTGCTGGGACAGGGAGGGAACTGCAAAACCAGTGGAAAAGAGGCTGCAGGAACACATGGAACTAAGGAATTTCTGGACCCTCCTGATGCACGAGTCTGCTCCCAGGCACTGAGCAGATTCCAGAGTGGGAGTGTTTACCCTGAGCTTCATAGAGCCGGTTGACCTTCACACGCAGCTCTTTCCGGAGGTTGTTTATCTCTTCATCCAGCTCTTCCTGGTCTGGGATAAGAGAGGCGGGAGTGAGGAGGATTGTGGTGGGCTCTGGGATGAAGACTCAATTGGGGGGGGGGTCCTATCCTGCCCTCGACCACCCGCGGGGCTGAACAACTTCCACACGTGCTTCCCAGGGCACAGCATGGGCCAGAATCAGCCTCTCGAGAGATTTGGGGCACCTCAAAGCCCATCCCTGGACAGAACTCCGTTAATTTATCCAACATCTTGTTAATTATGGTGCTTATTCAAACGCTTAGAGCTACACGGAGCCCTCGGAGTGACCTCACCCTGCCGCAGCATCTCCCGGGTCTTCGCCTTCGGCAGCTCGATGAACATGTTCCCGAAGCAAACCATGGCCTTCTCTGGGGGAGAGGAGGGAAGGGAAGGGGCTGTCAGCGGAGCCGCTCCCCGACCCGCGGCCACGAGCTCACGGAGGGCGCAGCCAGCCCGGCCTCACCGTCGGGCTCCGGGTCCTTATGCAGCGCCCGCAGGGCCTCGCGGTTCCGGTTCCGCTTCACGTCCAGGTCCACGATCTGCAACGGGAACGAGAGAGGCAGGAGCGGCCGGGGCTCGGGGCTACCGGCGGCGGGACAGAGCGGAGCGGGGGAAGGTCGTACCTGCTGCCGTGCCGCCAGCACGTCCTCGGCCAGCTCCTCCACCTCGGCCAGGTAGCGCAGCACGAAGGCCGGGTCCCGGGCCATGGCGGGGCCGAGCGGGGCCGTGGCCGGGACCGGGGCCTCCACCGGCTCCGGTCTGGGTCCGCAGCCGTTCCGTTCCGGGCCGCAGCCGCAGCCGAGCAGGCGCGTTCCGCGGCGGGAGGGGCCGGGGCAGCGCGCCCTCTCGCGGCCACTGTCGGGAGCGCTCCGGGGACCTGTTCGGGGACTGTTCGGGGACTCCGGGGTCGCGGCGGCCCCGGTGCGGGGGGAACGGCGAGGACCGATCGGGGCTACGAACACGCGTGGCCGGGGTCGAGAGAGGGGCCGTGAGTGGCCGTGGGCTGGGAGGGAGGTGCCCGCCGGCCCGGCGCCAGCGTGGGATCTCGTCCATGGTGAGGACTAGCGATCCCGGGACTGGCTCCGGGATGGCTCTATCCCCACGGGACTCTCTGCCTGGCACAAGGATGGAGGGTTCAGTGTGGCCATGTGGCGCTGAGCCCCAGAGTGAGGGTCCTGGCCCCGCAGCCGGCGCCCAACCCACCTCGGTCGTCACAGCCCGGAGGAACAGGGGGCTGAGAGCCCCTACCTTGCCTGGTCCCCGTTGTGTGAATTATTTATAACTTGTCACAGCCCTTCCCCCCACCCCCAGTACCACCGTCTGTCTCCTCTTCCTCGCTGTTTCCCAGCACGGTACCGCTGTTGGCAGCTGGGTCCTTGGAGCATCAGGTGGCCTCTCTGTCCTTTTTTCATCCCAGAAGGCAATAAAGGGCACTCAAAGCGCGGGGCAATGAGCTCAGGTTTCCTTTCCTGCAGCTGGTGGCTCATCTGTAGCTCAGCGTCCAGGACCTGCCATCCCCAGGGAGTGGAGCCAGTTGTGGTCCCGGCAGCTTGACTCACCCTCAGCCAGCCCCGGTGCCCCCAGTCTGTGTCAGGCAGGGTCTGGTCCCGAGAATACTCTGGCAGGACACCACATCCATCTTCTGCCCTGAACGACCCTGCCTGTAGGAAGGGAAATATATTGCACCTCAAAATGCTTTTTATCCCTTTCTTTCTGCCCCACCCAGCCGTGAGCAAGAAGAGCTGGAAAGACGAGGTGTGGAGATGCAGGGAGAGCCAGCACTGATGATGAGAACTGGCAGATTCTCAGTGTGTGCACTCTGCAGTGGGAAAGGGGCCCCCGGAGCCCACCCAGGCCTGGTAGGTAACAGGGAACACGGGTTTTCATGGACAGAGCCCTGAAAGAGCATCTCAGGTTTCCAAACGCAGCCCTGTCCCCAGCTGGCCATCTCTGCCACCCTGGCTGTGCCACTCAGCTGCTGCTTCCCTGATGCTGGAGGGACCTCTGGTCTGTCTTGGATCAGTGCTCTGAAGCGAGGGAGCCCCAGTGACCTGCCTGAAGCAGCAAACAGGGGCTGAGGAGAGGAGGAGCCCCAGCACTTGGGTGCCCTGGCATGTGCACTTCATGAGACTCATTTGACAAGGAGCTCCCCGCAGGTGGTGACCCCAGTGCTGCAGCCCCTCTGGGCTGCCAGAGATGAGGACTGCAGGGGACAGGGATGGAGGGAGCGAGGCAGCGGCTGGCCGGTGGTCACCACACTTCCGTGGGCAAATAATCCCTTAAGGGAGATTACCCAGATTGGAAGATTACTGGCCATAATCCCATAAGGTCATTTGTTTCAGTTAATGGAGATCTCCGTCTGCAGCAGCATTGAATGAAGTACAGCGGCTGCAGGGGAGCAGTGGGAGTGAGGGCTGGGAATGATCCGCACTCGGGTTAGATTCCTTCCTGATATCAACCAGAAAATGTACTGGGACTGGGGCTGGATGCCAGTGCTGGGAAATGCTCATTTGTCAGTGGGAGCAGCTGGCTGGAGATCTGAAAAAGCAAGAAAGAGGGAGGGCTTTTAGAGTCTGGGCAAGAGGGATGGGGATGGGGATGGGG
>VYZQ01020246.1:0-11065 GCA_013400655.1 Mystacornis crossleyi
CTCTCTTCAGATACTTACAGATACTGTAAATGAGAGGTCACCTCTCGTTTGTCTCTTCTTGAGGCTGAACACAGATTCTCCAGTCCCTTAATTGTCTTTGNGAAGAGCCTGGCTCTAGCCTCTTGTCACCCTCTCTTCAGATACTTACAGATACTGTAAATGAGAGGTCACCTCTCGTTTGTCTCTTCTTGAGGCTGAACAGGAGATTCTCCAGTCCCTTAATTGTCTTTGTTGCCCTCCCCTGAACCTGCTCCGGGAGCTCCAGGTCTCTCTTGTGCTGGGGAGCCCATAACTGAACAGAGCACTCCAGATGTGGCCTCAGTAGGGCTGAGTAGAGGGATGGGATCACTTCCCTTGACCTGCTGGCAATGCTCTTCCTAATGCACCCCAGGATACCATTGGCTTTCTTGGCCACACAGGCACACTGCTGGCTCATGGACAGCTTGTTGTCCACCAGGACCCCCAGGTCTTTCTCTGCAGAGCTGCTTTCCAGCAGGTCAGCCTTCAGCCTGTGCTGGTGTGTAGAGGTACTCTTTCCCAGGTGCAGGGCCCTGAACCTGCCTTTGCTGAATTTCAGACAGTTCTCTGCCCACCTCTCTAACCTGTTGAGGTCCTTCTGAAGGGTGCAGAGCCCTGTGGAGTATCAACCACTCCTCCCAATAAATGCTTCACAGTTAAAATTGTTGAGGAAGGGTCAAGTACATTACTCCATCCTAAGACATTCTCTTCTACTACACTTTAGGTAAAAGGGAAATGCACCACTGATCATATTTCTGCAGCCGGACCTTGGCTTAAATTCCGTGGCCATCTGGACAACATCTCCAACAACCTGCTCATTGGTGCCATCAACATCGAAAACGGCAAAGCCAACTCTGTGCGGAATGCTTTAACCCAGGAGTTTGGCCCAGTCCCAGACACAGCCCGTTACTACAAGGTGAGATGTTCCCCTGACACGTCTATTTTAAGAGGATGTTTACACTTTGGGCAGTCTGTGCCAAGAATAAGGATCTCACCCTCCTGCTCTCAAGTAACAGCAGCTGCGAATTCACTCAGCATTGAGGCATTTTCTTGGTAGTTACTCTAATGATTGCAGTTCCCGTAGGAGATTCTGTCCCTACCTGCTGTGGGGAAGAGGATCTCCTAATTCAGAAGGAATCAGAAATCACAGATGAAAAAGGAAGAACTCCTTTAGGCTCTGCACACCTTACAAGGCATGAGTGTCATCCGACCTACTAAATCTTGCCTCCTGGAATGCTTCACCTGTGACTAGTCTAATGTTTAAATAAATTACAGTCTTATCCCCTTTATTCTTTAACACTTGGCTGCAAATCTCAAGAAATGTCCTTTTACCCTCTGGACAACTTGGCAGTTGTCTCAGATTGGCTCTTATAGTAGAGAGAAGTTAAAATTTTCCATATCCCTTCCAGAAGTAGAGCAGAGGTCATGGCTGGTGCAAACACTGGTCTGGCATAGCACCATGGAAGGAGAGGTGGCAGGAAAAGGAAGGGAAAGATTTGCTCTGGATCCCAAGGGCAATCCTCCTCAGCCCTTGTCAGCAAGGATGGCAGTGCCTAACTCCTGTGAAGCACTTAACTCCTATATTTCTCTCCTTTCTCAGAACCCAAGGGAGTCTTCTGGGAGAAGGTGTCATAGCATAGCAGTGTCAGTGAAGTACTGAAATTAGATGTGTGGGTGGGTATTTATTGTTAATTCCTTGCTTGAGTGGCTGCATAAATGTAAATCTGTGTCTTTTGTCACAGAAAATGGGTGTCAAATGGGCAGTTATTGGGGATGAAAACTATGGTGAGGGATCAAGCCGGGAGCATGCAGCATTGGAGCCACGTCACTTGGGAGGAAGGGTCATCATCACCAAGAGCTTTGCCAGGATCCATGGTGAGTCAGGCTTCCCCTGTGGTGTTGTAAACAGGATGTGTTTTTGGTGAGTGGAAGTGGTATTTACCTTGCCCAGGGCTGAACACCTACAGGCATGAACCCTCCCTGCTGACAGATGGCAAGGTCCCTCCTGTCAGGAGTCCTGTTGCATACCTCGTTAGATATGCCACAAACAACGGATATGCAGATTTTGGTACAAAGATAGTAATTGTTTCTGGAGTAGGACTCAGAGAAGCACTGGGCAGCCAGAGGGTAATCCTGCTTCCCTGGAGCGGGGTGTTACAAGCGTGGTTGGTGGTTTGTTCTCCACAGAAACCAATCTGAAGAAGCAAGGTCTACTGCCTCTCACTTTTGCTGATCCAGCAGACTATAACAAGATTCATCCTGTGGATAAACTAAGCATCGTGGGGTTGAAAGACTTTGCACCTGGAAAGGTAACTGTCTGGGTCTCTTGTCATGCGCTTGGGGCAGGGATGTGCCACTGATGGGGAACAATGGTGTGAGCTGTGTGCTTGTGACGCAGCACTGGCACCGATGAGGAGTGTAGCCTGCCAGCCAGGTGAGACATGGTGGGCTGGGAGATACAGGGCAGGTCAAAATCGGTGGTGTTCTGAACGGTTAAGAGAAACCTTTGTATGATAGTCTGAAGTCCTGGACTTGTTGACTTAAGCATGAGTGTTCCCTGGAAAGAACTGCAACTTCACTTTTATGTTAAGATCCACCCCGAGCTGCAATTTTCCCTTTTCAGCCCTTTAAAACCATGTAGGAATTTTCCTGTGAGAAGCTTCAGATAACCTTCTCCCTTGAAAGAGAAGGGAAAATAAAACTGTCTTCTTCCTTTAGCCTCTGAAATGCATCATCAAGCATCCCAATGGGAGCCAAGAAACAATCATGCTGAACCACACCTTCAATGAGTCGCAGATCGAGTGGTTTCAGGCTGGCAGTGCCCTGAACAGAATGAAGGAGCTGCAGCAGAAATCAAGCTAAGTGCGCACAATGCCCCAGTGCACTGGACTCGATTCAGCTTTGGCATTTTCATGAAAGTGCAATTCCATGCCTACTGTTGGAATAAATGTCTGATCAAATGTAACCATAGCTTCCTTTTTGTTATGGTACTTCCTCTTCACTGACACTATGAAAAGGGAGTGCAGCTAGGCTTACTTTTGTCTTTTAAATTCCCCGGCTCCCTTTTTCTATTTTGGCTCAATTTCAGTTCTCCCACAGTTATTTATATTTGGAAATAACCAGCTAAGGTGGGTTTGTCTGCTCAGTTGGTTGTTTTCTGCCCATTCACTTTACTGATGGCTAAAGACTTAAAATGAAAATAAAGAATGTGACCATCTCTTCTGCCACGTGTTATTGTATTCATCATCCTAATCCCTGTCATTGTTTCTGGGAGGGTGGGAAAGAACTTCTTGTAAATCACTGCTGTATGGAGAAAAACCCCAAATCAAAGAATAACTCAACATGGTAAAAAAAGAGCCCTCACAGCTGTCCTGGACTGTTTAGCTCTTGACATTAACCTACTGCAGGCTACACTCGTGATTATCACCACCTACCCCCCTGCATTCCTGTCCTCCCTGTTCTTATCTCACAGAAAAGGGGAAAATGCTCGCAAAGAGCACCTGCTGTATCTGCTTCTCCAGCACTGCACACTTAGCTAGTTTCCCAAAGCACAGCTTATAGCAGGAGATGGACGTTGAGGAGTTTCTCATGAGAACAGCACACAAAGCTGCATCACCACCACCTCACTACACTCCTGGAGCCCTGACTCTGTCCAAAAGGAGCTGAGCAAAACAGCTACTTGGACTAGCTGGACTGTTTTCTTCTCCCTGCCCTCGCACTACCCCAGAACAGCCTGTGTAGAAGCTCCTCACTTGTTTCACCCAAATTTCCACCTATACAGACAGCTGGGGGGGCTCTGCAAACAGTTGTTTCCACCATAGCTAGATGGTTGCATGACTGAAAACTGCTGCTCTGTAGGTGGCATGCAGTAAGCTGTGTGCACAGATGGACCTCAGTTACTATGTGAACCTAAAGAATTCTAGGCTCCCTTTTAATTAGGGCATTGCACCAGGAATAACAGTTGAGAATTAAGGGGTTCTAACGACGCTGCAGGGAGGGCGCTGGTGACTCAGGCTTTGTTTTCACAGTTGGAGGTTAAGCAGACCCACTATCCCAGGGAATTACAGCTCCTTCCTGCCAAACGTGGCTGGCTTTGTAATTATGTACAACATCACTCTCTTGGCAATGGGCCCCGCATAGATTTTACTCACTGTTTTGTTCCCTCCTTTCCTTGTACTGCTGTCAGGGAGGGTGATAGCAATTGTTTGTCATTGGCTGTTAGCACAGAGTAAGTGTTGGTCTCAGCACTGTCTGCCTTGAAATCCAAATAGCTAAACTGCAGGAGGCAAGTGTTTTCTTCCTGCTAGGCAGGAAGCTAATAGTTTCCCCACAAATTGTACAGGAAGGCAGGCTGTGTGGTTTTTACTATTTATTCCACTTACTGTATTAACACTCTGCCCTGCATCCCCCTACCCCCCCCCCAAAAAAAAGAAAAAGTATGTAGCTTGCTCAAAGCAGCCTTGGTCCATTTCAGTTCATAATTACATATTTTCAGTCAAACTCCTGCAAAGTTTAGCTCATTCTGCATAAATACAGCCCACCCAATAATGTCATTCCATTCAGCACAATAAGGAGCCTGTAGTTTTCCACAGTGGTCATCTTCACTAAGCCTGAGTTACTTTTGGGTAAACTGTCATTCCTGTTCTTTCTGACTGACTTCACCCACGGGTCAAGTTCCCGTTCTTAGCAGAATATCACCGCCACCTCCCCTGCCCTCCCAGCAGCAGCATTTTCCAGGTCTCCAGAGTACCACACCTCTACTAACTCTACTCTTTTGCTGTCTCTTCTTCATTTCCTGTCCAAAGAAGGGCAGGCCTCTACCCCTCTGAGATCAAGCTCCCAGCCTAAGGAAGTGGTACTTCTTGACAGGTATTCTCTTCTGCTTGTACTCACTGAAGTCATCTCCTTCCTGAATTCAGGCAAGTAAAGACCTCCACAATTTTCCCTCCTGGGCAGGAGACCCAAGCTCCAGCTTAGTGTGTAGCTGCTGTGCTCAAGGCTTTTTGTGCCTGTAAATTCACTTCTGCACATCAGTGAAGATCTCTCTTGAAAGCAACTCTCTCTGGCAGCTTGGAAGCTGAAGGGAAAACAGAGAATGGCAGGTCTAATTCCTTATTCAGCTTCAGAGGCGCAATGAGCACCAGCAGGCTCCCATTATCCCCCAAACATCCACCGGAAAGACTTTCTGTGGAGCAGGCTCTGATGGCAGCTAACTGTTCGTCCACCACGACAGGAGGCCCAGGCCTGGCTCGCTGATTGATCCCTGTTCACGGAGAGAAGAAGAGAGCATGCAATTGTAAACTGTATAGAGAATAGAGGAAAATGCCTAAAATCACAACATCTCTCCCCTCTAAGTTATGGAACACAGCAGGTTTGGTGCCTGCTTTGTACTCCTCCCTGTTCTTATCTCACAGAAAAGGGGAAAATGCAAATCAAACCACTACACCGTCACTCGTTCAGATCCACCTTCCTCATGCTTCGTACTCAGGTGGGTTTTATGCCAGAACACTGCAAGGAAAGACCATTCAGTTGCTGCGTAAACCTTGATGTGTTGCTCCTGTTGCTCCCAGCTCTGTACTCTTTATATGCACATGCAGTTTGCTTTAAATCAGCCTCCCAGGGGAAACCAGCAACAACCAGGAAGTGTTCCAGTGAAAACACTCAAAACAGAGCAACCACAAGAACAACCTCATTTCTCCCCTTTTCCACTCCTTTCATTTTGTGACTCTGCTTCATGGTCAGCTTAAAGCAATCAGTTCCTTGGGAAAGGGATGCTATTTTAGACACTGAATAAACCACAACACTCACAAGACTGTATGAATTAATGCACATAGTTACCACAAGGGTGTAGGGTGCCTCTTTCTTCTGGACTTCTTCTGCGGCACTTGAAGTGGAAGCCTCTGCAGAGCTTGGACCTGTCGGTGACGTATCAACAAACGTCTCATCCACGACTCGGAAGCGGATCTCTTCCCCAATGTCCATGTAAAGGTCATGGGCCCCTTCTTCTGTCTCGTATTCCCACACCCACACCTGCTCTGCTTCATCACTGGCCATGCCAAGGATTAAGGATGGAAACAATCAGTACTCTGCTTGACAGATCACTTTCTGACAGTTCTGAGAATAGACTTGATTCAAAGCCTTTTCAGTTATTTCCCAAGCTGCAGTGTGCTATCCCAGGTCATTGTCTGCATAGCCCAGGACCCCCATCTTTCTGATTTTCCTGCTTCAAGGTGTATGCTGCTGGTCTAGCCACCCCCAAAAAAACCCCAACAACAGAAAAGACCCCCAGACAAGCAAACCTCCTCAGACCCAAGACAACCTCGCCTACCACACTGAAGTACATCAGACACACACGTATGTAGACATTACATGAGGTGGTAAAACCTGCACTCTATCTTCAGCAGCAGCCAAGACTGGAGGCAGGGATTACAACTCAGCTGTTCAGGGGACACTGCCATTCATTTCTATCAGTGGGCACAATGATCCTGCAAAACCTAATGAGCGTGAGGGCCTGTCTAGCTGTGATAACAGTCTGCGGGACTTGCCCGACACAACGGCTCAGCTTCTGCCGCTGAGCACCTTCATTGTTGCAGTGGTGAATGCTTGTTGGGCCAGCACTGCACAATCTTTTGAAATGAAGTAGTAAAGTTATCAAAGGTGATCAAAGGATACAACTTAGCTGGCTGCTGCAGGGATTCTGGTGGGATGACAATATCATCAAAGAATCCAATAGAAACTGCGGAGAAAAGAATTCGATTAAGACTGAAACAATTCTCTGCAAACGATGTTCCACAGTGATTCCTAAAATGCATTTCTAGGCGCATTCTCCTTCCTCTCTCAGGAAGGACATTGAGATTATAGAGGAATTATTCTTTGAGCCACAATGCTCAATTTCAGTTGGCAGCAAAGCAACCACCCAGCTGAAAGTACATACAGCAACAGAGGGCACAGTCTTCATGCCCACTGGGAAAGGAAAAGGTTGTTTGGAGCAGGAATGGAAAGGAAAGCGTTCCAAGAAATGAGTCAGATGCTATAGAGATCTGTGACAGAAAAGAGCTTAGAAATCGCAGATGTAGTATGTTAAATAAAGACCAATATAAAGTTAGAACAGCCCCCACAGCCCCCTTGAGATTTCATGATGTTGAATTTTATCAGAGAATGGACCATGCCCAAATTCAGCAACAAAAGCAGCCAAGGTAACCTTATTGTCCTAATTTAACAACTGAGCAGCAGAGCTCCTTTGCATGGAAGACTCCTAGAGGAAAGGAAACTCATCAATTATATATTCCATGACTCTGGCAGCACTTTGTGCTCACAAAGACATTTCACTGCCATGTTTTCAGGTACAGGAAATGAACAAGAATTTGCACAGAACTACAGAAAAAACACAAGCCGGTAGTTCCACTTTGAAAAAAACAAATTCTCTTAACTGAGGCAAGAAAAGGAATCCAGTCTATGCTCCAGACAGGCTTGCCTGTTATTCCTGGGCAAAAGAAAAGGCGAGTACAGACAAAACCATCAAGGTCAGGGGAAGCTGCCAGGCTCAAACTACCAAACACCCTCAGATCAGAGCAGCACTAGGGGCCAGTAATAGCCTTTACCCAGCCCACAGAGAGCATTATTCCACCCGAAATCAGTGTCTCAACAGACCCAAGAACTCAGCAGCTCACGTGTCCCTAATGTCAGAAGTTGCGGTTTACCGTGGACACCATCCTGACTGCAGCTTTTAATCTGTCCAATCAGAATCTCATCCAGGAAGGGATGGAAGACCACATAGCGGAAATGCACTTAAAAGAAAAAATATCATCAATGTTATGTCCATGTCAGTAAACAGTAGTCCTTCCACAGGGTGGCAGCCATTAAAATAAAATACCACATCCTATATGCCCTCTAAAACATCCAGTTTCTTTTACAGTTTTTTCACATGCACTGATTAGATAGAAAAACAGGAATAAGAGTTCTGATTCCTAACTGGTTTGTACAAATTCTGGCAGCAGCTGATCAGCAGTGTCCTGTTCCCAGCTCCTCAGTTTTGCAGTGTTCACAGAACACAAGAAGTTCACAGAAAGAAAAGTGTAAGATGACAAACATGGAGCAGGGCCTCTGATTAAGTTATGATGGAAGCACAGTGCTTTACAGTCAAGAGTATCAGCTGAAATTATACTTTCTCGCAATACTTCTGCCTTTTAGCTTTGTCTGCAATGCTTTATTTTCTTCAAATGAAATATTTTAAGTCAAATGTTATCAGATCAAATAAGGTTCTCTAACATAACTGTATTTTTCCTCCAAGCTAGATGAAATGTTTCTAACTAAGCACACAACATTTATTATTACAAGAATGCTACCCTAAGACAATCTCAGCCAGACAATGCTTCAAAGCAATTTAACATCATTTTAGCAGTGCCTACTCAGTGCTCCTCTTTTACATAAAACTAGGCAGTGCTTTAAAGAAAGAGTTATTACCAGACACAGTGAGATTTATCAAAGTGCTAGCCCAGATTCTGAAAGCAGACTTTTTTCCCAAGCTCAGAAAGAAAAATTTCTCTTCTTTCAGTTCAAGGAATAATTTTAAGTTAGGAAGCTGAATGGAGATTAAAGCAAGCAGGAAAGCCTGCCATCCTCCTTCAGTATTAGAGAAGCTTTTATTTGCAGGGAACGAGTTCTACTGGAGTTAAAATTTAGACAAAGGGAGCCACGTATAGTCAGGGCAGTTCCCTTCTAACCGGAAATATTTCATGTGCTCCATCTACATTTCCACACTGTACACTGAAACTAAAAAAAACCGCGTCTCTTACCAGTTCAAAACCTTATTTTAACTTTAAAAAAATGAAATTTGCTTTTATGCATTTACTTCCAGTTTTCACTCAGATTTGCCAAGAGTCAAAGTAAAGAAATTAGTCATTTCTTATTTTAAAAAATCCCTAGAAATGTACGATGAACCAGATCTGTCTAAGTTTCAACAAAAGTGTCATAAAACTTCCAGCTAGGACAAGAGCATCAAATACTGTGCAAATGCTATATGTAGAAACAGGTTTCAACATCCTAGCTAGGGAAAATAAGCTTCAAAAAGAAAAAAATACTAGAGAAATTCAGACCTATTATTACAACTTATTTTCTATGTGCAGACTTTCAATAATTTTCAATTAAATTAACCCCTTCCTTACCCCACACCTATGACTCTAATTGTAGTACAGAGATGGGTTGCTGGAGAAGGCAAGCAGGACTGGCTACTTAAAGCTGTATTTGTACCCAAAACTGGAAAGAAAATAAGAAACTTTCACCATGTTCCTCTTGGCCTCCTAACAGGAACAGAGTTAAGGCTGTGAACTTAAGGTTGTTACTTTCTTTAACAACTGAACTCAGCTTACATTTCCAGATCATTAATTAACTTCTGCAACACAAAATAACTGAGGGAAAGCCTCAGTTTCTCTCCTTACCTTTGGTATGTGAGGCACCATCTCCAGGAAATATGTATGAATCTTCCAGCTTTGTGATATCATACAGACAGATGCAGAGCCCAACATTGTATACGACCTGATAAAAGAAAAAAATATTTAAGAGCAGCAAATCAAGCAAGCCACCATGTAAAATCAAGCAAACTATGGAATTCATACATTATGCACACCTTGACAAAAGGCAGCAACAGAGGGGTGGTGAGATGGGATGGAGGCTGTTTTGGTACACTGCCTTCAACACCACCAGCAGCGTAGGGGAGCCCCAGTTCAAGTCTTATGGGAGCATATTTTCACTGGCACTGAAAAGAACACAGCTACAAAGAGAAACCCTCGGGAAAACTGTCAGCAAGGAGAGAGCTTGAGCTGCCAAGACAATAAACAGCTCCCCATCATTCACCAACCCCACAGCTTGTCCAAATGCTAAACACACTTTTTGCTTAGAGTTACAAACTCTCAGAAGCCTCTAGGCTTGCCTTTGTCTTAAATTGTATTAGCCTTGGGGAGACACAAGGCAAATTCTTGGTTTCTCTGCTACTTTTGAGACAGCTTCACTGCCTACAAAATTTGAGGCATCAACCAGTCATCAGTGGATGAAGAAAGACTTTAGTTTTTCATAACCTGCCTGTATAATCTGCTATTCACAACCCTCGATCCCTTCAGGTTGCTCTTGTGAACTCCCTTCACGTTTACAGCTGCATTTTGTGTTTTGCACCTGGCTCGAGTTGAAAGCCACATGCTAATCACGGTCCTGGGGCTGCACAGGGAAACTGTGACCTCCAGGTCAGCCAGAAAACTTTTTACATCCTGCACCAGAGACCAACTCCTCACTGCCACACTGTATTTCAATTCAACGAGCTATTAACACCTCCATTTCTCTTCCAGTATTACTGTTCTACATGTATTTATATAGTCTTTTTTCTTTAAATTCCCCACTGGATGGATTAGTTTGGATTTTTTTTTTCAGGCAGCATTTCGGATTGCTCCTCTAAACACAAACCAGCAGCTGCTCTCACTTCTCTTCCATGCTTCTCTGCCCCATCTGGTGTCTCAGTATCTTCCCATTACAGCATCAGCCATTAGAAAAATGTCCCCTTTGAGATGATACGTGGCTGTCTCTTTGTTTACAGTCGCTGGGGATAGCCTTCACATCTCAACCACTCTGGCATCTCATCCACGCACCTCAGTAGGCACAGATAAAAGGAAGAAACGCTCGGGGATGTCGTGATGCCTGCATCAACCTATACGTGACCCGCGCGTTACCTTATTGGCCAATTTCTTGTTTAGCTCCTCAGCAATGGATTCGTTCAGTTTCCTTTCAAATTGCCAGGGAGGAATTCTTACAGTGTCAGTCATCTCCACCAGGACAAACATGGTGGCGGGGGGCGAGGAGACGCCAACAGCCTCGGGAGTTGGAGCGCTGCGAGGACGGGGCCTGGGAAGCCACCCGAACGCGTGGCACGGAGCCCGGTGGGGCAGTCTCGCGGCCGTCCCCACGGAAAAGGGGCCGGGAGCGCGCGGGACGCCGGGAGCGCCCCCTCACCCGCCTGCCGCACGCGGGGCCGCGCCGCGCGCCCCGGCCTCGCGCCACTTCC
>VYZQ01020249.1:0-10600 GCA_013400655.1 Mystacornis crossleyi
GAGCATGAGCTGACAGACTGCCACAGTGCATGAATAAAAGAAGTTGACAGGTCTGAAGATATACAGAGGCAAAGAGAGAATGAAGTGCTGAGCAACATCTGAATAACAGCTTTGCTCGCCATAATCTGTTTACAAACATCATAATTTTGCTAGACAATGTCCATACTGGGTTGCTTCTGCTGCTGCTACACACCTTCACGGAAAAATTGTATTGTCAGAAGAGAGAATGTGAAAGCAATTTATAGCTTTTGGTATTTTTATGTCACTAGAGTAGATGTATACTGATAATTTGTTCATGGGAATGGGTTGGTTGAAGGCTTGTATCAGTCAGGAAGATTTTGTTTCCGACTGACAAAGAGTTGAGTTCTGATGGATTAAATCATGTTGCATGTGTATATATTTATGAGCTAGTGGTGACAAAATGAGACCTTTTCTGACAAAAATTTGGATGAAAACGAGGAAGAAACAAGGCTTGGATAAACATTGGACTAAAAGCTTAGAAATTGTACGTGGAAGATGTAGCTTTGCATTTTTGTCACTGTGCTCTGTTCTGCTGGCTTTCCATTTTGTAGAAGTTGAATTTTAATCAGCTGTAATCAGACTTCAACATGAAAACCTCTGACTGCTTCAATGTCAAGGTCCTGGTCTTGCAAATTATCCCAGTAACTTCTGCAAGAGGTTATGCAATCAGGCATTAAATAATGTGATTCTCCTCTGTAAGCAAACCTGAAGACTGAGAGAGTCCAATCTACTGATGTGCTGAGGACTCCCAAAATCTGATAGGAGGTATTCAAATTCACCAGAATGTCACAGAAGACAACTAGAATAAAATGTAACTTTTCAACAAACTCGTGCAGAAACAGTAAAGAAGTTAATTTATGTGCTGAATATATTTGCTTTTTTTGGTCAGATTTTCAGTTAGAAAGTTAATGCAGCACTACCTTTCAACCACAGGAAGGAACATTCTTAGATAAAATGTAATCAAGTTAAATTAAGACCAGAAGCTGGTGCTAATCAGGATGCCCTACAAAAGGGCCGGTGATATCACTAATTACCACTTGATTAAGATTTCATTGTTTATTTACATAGCAGCTAGGTAACAGCTTCAAAAAGTCCCATAGGATCAGGATATGAGGTAAGAACTAGGACAGAGGTATTATGGTAGGAATGCAGAAAAAAAGTGTATTTTTTTAAATAAGAATTGCTCTGCTTAGCAACATTTTTTACACTCATTATCTTCCATCTAAAAGATAGAGCCACCAGCAGAATATGGCTCCTAAATGGTTTGTAGACAAAAGAATACTTCTGCTTAGATAACCAACACCACTTCCTGCAGCTGCCAAATGTTTACAGGGTCCCTCTTACACAACTGCTTAACCAGCCTGTTCCTATACAGTATGTGAACTTTTATGGCTCTTCAGCACATCATACTTCTAGCACTATAAAACTCAACATTTATTCCAAAACATATCTGGCTGAGTTTGAGTACTGTGGTTACACTCACTGGCAGAGAAGGATCAGGAACTGTCAGAAGCAGTTCTCTGAAAGTGGCGTAACTTTTCTATTACTGAGGCTCCTCTGCAATTCCTGCGCTGCCACGTTACGGTAGCGCTTCACTGACCCCAGTGGGAAGCTGGTACTCATCTAGAACTTCTAACATGTGTCAGATTGTTTCTCTGATCAATAAACTCATTTTCCTTGGCAAAACTCTCAGAAACTACTCTAACGTGTTTCCACAGCCATCTGTAACAACTATGTAAAACCTTATGCAGTGCAGAGTATTTTTACCTGTTAGAAACACACATGACAAAATCCTAACATGGTTAAACACCAGTACTATATGTCAGAAAGACTTCAGTAATACATTGAATTACACATTCAATATTTTTTGAGAGTCAGAGGATGTTTAAAGAAACTTAAAAATTTCAATCTTACTTGAAGCATTTGGATCATGGCGAGGTTTGCAGCTTTGAGAATATTTAAGCATATTCTGTTTAGTACTGGGTTGACAGACATTTTTGAATGGTTTACAGAATGGTGTTGTATTAGTTTGAGATAATGCAGCTGGGACTGTGTCATGAGTCCCTATTCCAGCCTGAAAACACCTGCCACTGCTGAAATCATCTGCTGAAATTACACCCATCACTTCAATTTCTTTTCCACCAACCATCAGTGTTTGACCTTCATCAAGACCTTCTAGCTCTTTAGCTTTATATCCAGTACCTAAAAGAACATAAAAATGAATTTATTAGGACAACACAGCACATACTACTTCCTTAACATCAGTACTCATCTGCAGGAAGGAAAAACTGTGCAAAGGTATCTGATTCTGAAACATTTGATTGTTACACATAAAGCCTTTCCCTCCTTAACAGAGTGACATGTGAGTGCTAAGAATCAGAATTAGATGGCAGAGTATATGAACAAATGCTTGGTCATCCTCATCACCAACCAAGTCTACTGAATGTCAAACTGTTCGAGAGACCTTTTAAAAATTAGCCCCACACTGTAAAATCCAGCAGTTGCCTTAATAACCATCCTGGGTCCTTTTCCCTGTCTTTCATGCTCCCAAAAGAACTTTCCTAACCCCTCTCGCTATTGATCTAAACAGAATATTTTACTTTTAAAATAATTCTAAATTAGTTTCTTTACACGTAAAGATTTAGATGCATCTGAAATCTTCACTTCTACGTATGCTCTGGAACATGCTCTGATTATTGCCAAGATTTATGAGTAAGTTCAATAGTTGTTGGGCTCAGTCAGGGGGGCATTCTCAGAGCAGCTACAAATACTACTGGTCTCGTTACAAAATACACCTACAGCTGTATTTCTTTTAAGATAACAACGTAGGAAAGAGTGGGGGTTCCTTCTTTTAAATAGCAGTCTACTAGTTCAAGCTCTCACACAAGAAACAGAGGGCATATATAATTTATTTTCTTAACTTAGAGAGGTCAAAGCCACATCTCTACTTCAGAATTCTTTACCTCAATTGTTGAATTTGTGTACATTTAGATAAACAGGCTTGAATCCTTAGTCAGGCAAAAACAACAACAACAACAAAAACCCCAAAACAAACAAACAAAACAAACAAAAAAAGTGACTATGTAGACCGGCAGTTAAATCACTCAGCTGTGAAGAAAGAAGCAAGGCCTCCCAAGGCACATTTTATCCAACAAACACCACATATAAAGACTCCTGGAAGCTGTTTGCAAAGCTCAGGTCTGTCACTTCTAGGAATGTGAAAGGTTGGAAGGTGAAGGTCTGGATTTGAGTTCCCTTAAGAGCAAAAAATTACTGAGGAGTTTCACAGTCTAAGCAAGTGCTGAAAAACAGTCTGGGCAAAAGGGAAAGGGAGATACTTTTCTTCCTTTCCCCTGAAAGTATTCAGAAAGCACACAGTGAACCTTGTCTTGTTCTTGAAAGAACACTTGCTTCCAGGAAAAAGCTGAAGATGCCTGAACACAAGAGAACACATGTGTCTTCCTGAACAGGGTGCTTGGGGAGGGTATTTATGATCTCCTTTGCTCCGCATTTTTGTTTTCTGTTATTACCTCTGCATAGCTTCAGGCCGAACGTACTGAATACAGGTGTGTATCCCTGTGCAGATTCTGGTCAGAAGAGTCTAATTCCAAGACAGGATGGGCTTTAAGGGTAGATGGAAACCGGGAAGGCAAAAAGCAAACCTACAAAGCTCAACTGTTTATGCAACTGCCAGAAATAACCGTTTCTGTAACATACAGCAATTTACAAGAGAACACGTCCTAAATTCTTTGAAATGCATTATTAAGGAATTAGGACATTGCAGGGGAGAACAGAAAGATGTTCTTCTGCCTCAAAAATGAGCTATAATCTGTACTGATTTTAGGTTTCCTTGTGCCATCCTTGGTCCAGCCCTGGTAAGCCTAAGGAAAAAAAGAAAAATTCTTCCTTTGCCTTTTTCTTCCCATTTAAAAATAATAACCCCGGGGACTCATACATATTGACTACAAACTTCCCAGTATTATATAAAATTTTGGAGGTAAGCACCACTACTGGACCTTTCCTTCTCACTCAGTGAGCCAAATAATTGCAGAAATTTAAAATTCACACTGCTTAAATTGGTCAATTTATTATTTTCTTAGAATCAGTAAGAACTGAAAGCAACTCTGAATGGGCAAGTTAGCACTAATGACATTGGTATTGTCGTGCTCTCTGACACCATCAAACATGGTAAAAAAACTTTTACCAGAGAAAATCACAATGTTCATTTTTCTATTATGTTTGCTGCTAATTCAAGAAGACAGGACTTGAAAAAACACAAGAACAACAGGGTGGTGGCTGATGCATTCCAGGCATTACTCTCTTTCACTCTGCCTTTTTCAAAAACAAGCAAGTCTGTACATATATTGCTTTGCTATAAATAAATTCAAATTAACTTCTAAGTCACAGACTGATTTGCAAATTAAAACTGCCTGGTCCTAACAAGGCTCACAATGTCATGATTGTAACAAAAGAGCAAAGAAGCCATCTCTGACCTAAAATAAATCAAATTATGCTTTGCGGAGACACTGTTCAATCCTACTCCCTTACAGAATATCTTTGGCTCCATTAGCAAAGTTAATTCTTGCTTTGCTTTCAGTAAGAAATTACTGCTTCAAGTTGACAGCAGCCTATGGTTTGCAAGTCTTATTTTTAACTCTGATATCAACCCAAACTATGTCTTACAGCAGCAGCTGCTGCTAAAACTACAAGACTAAAAATTGCTACACAGTTGACTTTGGCTGGGCTGGAAATGTTGCTGTTTGCCTGTCTTTCCAACAAAGATAGTATTTTTAGCTGTTTGACTGGCTGAAAAGTAGAGATCCAACCTCTGAAATTCCTGACTGCCCTACTGGTGACTGGAATATCTACAAGAAACTTACCTGTATCTTTTCCCCAGATTTTAACTCCTTCACTCCTGCATTATGTGAGCAACTTAAATCAACTACTCATCCCTCATTTGGCATTTCTGAATTAGTACAGCCGTTGATTTCCAGATCCTCTCTTTGGACTAGCATTTGGTGTTTCCGTGAATAATGTTATTCAGCCTGCTCCAGCCTCCTCCATGCATCTGCCTTATATGTAATAAATATAAAGCTTTCTTGAAGTCTTCCCCCCTCCCCCCCCCAAGAAAAAAGACAAGCCAAAAGCAAACCCAAAACCTCTACTGTTTTTTCATCCTGTGGTCAACACTGGTATGAAGAACTAAAATATCTAAAGAGCTGGGTCTCTGTTATTCAAAGCACAGCGATTTTCTGCCAGGTGTTCCCTTGAGCAAGTATGCAATTCTACAGTACCTCTGCCAATGTCTTTGCCTTCCATATCTTTCAATATTACTGACTTTCCTTTTGTAATAAGAATAGCATCGCCTTCCCACTTCTTGTGCTTTTTCTTTGATGCCTTACACCACACGACACTGAAATATTTCGCAAGGCAGTCAGGTGCTTCCTGAGCTGCTTCTTCCTTTGCTGTCCCTGATGTTGGCAAATATAGTGCATCTAAAAGGGAAATAAAATAACAAAGAATATCTCAGATTCTCCTGATAAAGTGTACAGTCTTTTGCATTTCAAAAAAATCAAGGACAATCTTTACATTTCGTCTCATATAAACAAAGTGGTATGCTTCCTCTCCTTATGGTAAGTTTGGATTGAGAAAGAACAGCATGTAAGGATTCATCCTAAAAAAAAAAAAAAACACACCAAACCAACATTCATTGTTTCAGAAAGTATGTACTTCCAGGGAAATCAGATTACTTGTTGGATTCGTGAGCTCCTAATTTGACATACACACAAGACAATAAGAATGGTAAAAGAATAAAAGGAAAGGCTAAAAAAAAAGCAAAAGGGAAATGACTGCAGAAGAAAATGAAAACAGGGTCCTCATGAGATGGTGCTGGGCAATGTTCTGGAAGTAAGGACAGGAACAAAGAACTCAGAAAAGGGAACAAAGGAGTCCAGGAACCAGATTTGGAGTTGAAGTCATCTGTACTAAGTGGCACAATAACCATGACTGTAATAACGCATAATATAATTTCAACTCCTTTCCCTGCACCCTTCAGAAATAAGTAGTTGTGAAAATCTTGAAACAGACTATCTCTTGAGTATGCACCAACTCAAACACCGTTACTAGGCTTAGATTGATTTAGATTTGTCATCAGTTACCTAATTATAAGCGTCATGGATGTAAATATTAATAGGCAATAATGAGGTTAATAAGGTTAAGAAATCATAATAGATCAGACACCAGTTGATTATAACATCTATTAAGAATAAACACATGCTTTCAAGAGCTAGCCATCTGAGATAAGTAATGGTAGAGAAGTCACCAGCATTACCTAAAGGAATATCTGTAGCATTCCTTTTCAGCACATGCACAGCTTCAAAGGGAGAATCAGACTAATTTTCATTAAAATACCCTTGCATGCTGGTTAAAAGCTTAAATCGGTTTGCTCCTTTGATTCCATCTGGGATTCAACACTATACAAATCTGTTACAGAAAAATGCTTATGCCACAGACTAACCTTTCCAAAATTTCCAAGTGTGCTGGTACTTAAAGGAGAAGCAGCAAGAGGAAATTCTTGCTCACAGTAATGGTCCGATAAAAAAGCAGATTTACCACTTCTATATCAAGTCTACATATTCTTAAAACTGCAAAATACTCGTAAGTTACACACCTAAAATGACTGCAATTTTTCAGACTAGTATTTACTAAAAAGGTATTGCCTAAATGAAAAAAGCTGTATTTAGTGAATTGATTTTTTTTTCCAAAACACTCTAAAAGTCATGTTGTCTGTATGGAACTCTATGCTAACTCTGTGCCTAAAGCAGGTAGGATTTTCCATACATAGTTTCTTCAGTGCATTAGCCAGCACCTGTAGTTTCACGCAGCAGGTATGTCCCCATATCCAAGGAATAACAGAGAGGCTACTGGACACTGGCATTTCACAGAAGGATATGGAACAGAGTATCCCTTCTTGAAATGTAGGGAATTCTTTGTAGATGAATCCTAGTAAATGAACCAGACAGTAACAAAAATATCCTTGCAGCTCTGTAAAAAAGTTAAAAGGCTCTATTGGATCTTCAGTAATCACAAGTGATAAGATTTAGAGAAGTGAAAGAGAGGGGGTAAGAGAGAAAATCTGTACCTTGCGAAAAATATAAAAGATTAATTTCATTCTATAATGAGCTTTTAATTGTAAATTGATTCAACAGACAAATACAAGATGGTTTTCTTTTTGTTTTTCAAACTGATTCTCTTAGTTTAATCAAAAACTACTTTCCTTATATTAAAATTTCAAACTATTACTGCAAGAACTGGAGATTTCACTGCAGAATTTTCTTCTTCTCTCTTGAAGGATGGCCATCCATAAACAAATGACCACTTCTTTGTCTCCTCCACTGACCTCCTGCATGAGTTTGGTGACCCCTGAGATCTGTTTTATGGTCATTGCTCTTTTACTCAGAGCGTCCTGCATGGTATTATCTGAATCACCAGTAGATTAACTTCCAAGTCAATAAAAAGTCTTCAAACTTTTCTTATCCCTGCTTCATTTAAAATAATTCGAAAACAAATAATTTAGAAACAAAACTGGAAATTGCTAGCCTTTTTTAAGGCTGACTTTTGCTGAAAAAGACTTCCAAAGCAACCTGTCCCCCGTAAGAAGCAAACTGAACACCAATATTCCATGCAACACTACCATGTTCCTGTGGGAAAAATGAAAAATAATAGCCTCTGCAATGTTCAGATTTCTTCCCTCGATTCATCTTCTGAATTACCGCAACTTCTCTTTATAGAAATATTCAATAACAATTTGCTTCTATGCTACATAAATGATCTTCCTTTTACCAATAACTACAGTATAGTTTCAGATAAAAGTGTAAGGTGGTTTTTTTTAATTAAACATTTTTATGTAAAAATAATTACATCCTCTCAAAATTATCTTCCATATAATTTCCTTGCATAGAAAACCTAAACCTGTTCACCAACAATGCTGATTAGGTACTTGCATTCAACCTTCTTCTTATCTTATCAGTTTTGTTTGTATTCAGCTTCACACCTATTTAACTTGAAAGATTATTCCAGTGCAATAGCAAAATATTCAAATTCAGTAAATACAGTGTCATGAGCTTTTCAGGAATTGAAACGAGATTGGTATCTTATGCACAAAGACTAAGTTCAGTGTCTGATTAGGGGTACAGAGAGCAGTGGATTCAACAGAAACCCCTTGCTGCTCAGAGACCACAGACAGTACCTGAAATAGAGCTGGAAGATAAATTGCAACAGTACCTTCTGAGCTCTGCTGTTAATCAGTTTGGAGTGAAAATAATAAGTAACAGCAACTATGCATACACCATGGTATGAGAAACATCAGGAAATCATGCCCACTCATTTCTCTCCCAAGCAGTCAACAGCCCAGCCTGGCAGTAAGGTTTGCTTAACTGTGAAGAAACCGTAGCAAGCAGCATGGCTCTCCTCCCAAATGAAGGGCTTGGGAACTTTAAGGACATGGCTAACAAGGCTTTGAAAAGCTTCCACAACTAAAGCTTTCTCTCTCCGGTTGAGAAAACAAGGGCTTAGGTTTCGAGATATAAACCATAGGCTAGCTGATATGAGGAAAAGTTTCAGCAGCCTCAGGAAGGTGATGATTTACAGAAATTGGGACGGGATCCAGGAGAGGGGACGGGGAGCATTCCAATGGCAAACTAGTTTAACCAGTTTCTGACGAGCAGGATTTAGAGAAAATGCATTGATTAAGCGTGTTGGGTTACTCCCAATGCAGCAAGAAAGTAACTGCATTATGAAAGACTACCCAAGGTAACTCAAGCGTTCATTTTCAGGGCACCGTGGGCTGTAGCACCGCAAGTACGCGCACGCTGCCGTGAGGAGTGAGGGGCACGCTCCAGTGAGCCGGGCACTGGCACCTTGGCCTGGGTGTGGTTCGATGGATCGCTTAACCCCATCCAACTGCAGGCTGCTGCCAAAGCCCATGAGCTCACCTTTCCTTCCCTCTCCCGCTCTGCTTCTCATCCACCAGCAAGACAGCCAGCTCAATGAATCCCATCAGCAACTACAGTCAATATAGGGAAGGGGTATGTGCAGTTTGGACCAAGGAGACAGGGAGGTTGCCCATTTTTTTGTAGCAGCTATTGTTAGGTTGGGGTGATTTTTAAACTATGGGTCCTGCATTACCCAACACCTCCATACTTGAATTTCCACAGTGTAAGCATGTATGAAACGACAGGCGAGTTTTCCCTCAACTGCTCTGAATCTTCTCAATAAAACATACTGCCACGATGCAAAAATTACGGTTTAGAGAAGACAACCTGAATTCAAGTTGCACTCTATAGCACTAAGGAATAATGAAGAAATAGAGGGAGGCAAATCAAAAAATCTGAACTGCAGTAAAAGGAGATTGGGGCTTTGAATAAATCGCAGCCCAAACTCAATGCCACTGCTGTAGCCTCTGCAGTGACTCTGCTCAGGTGCCATCAGTCTGCTCCATGGAGCCAGCACCATCTCTTCTGAGCAGAGGAACTAATCAGAAAGTTCCTTAATTAAATTAATTCCTAACTTTTGAGAACAGATGTTTCAATAGCAGTTAAATGTCTAGGTGCCTATGAAAGATCTATATGTCATGCACTCCTAAGATATCCCAGGAATATTTAAAGAAATATGAGTCAGATAGCATCATCTTTCACTTGCAAAGCAATTTAAGTCTAATGATACACTTAATACCATGCTAACATGTCAATGTATATTAGTGTGCCTCCAAGATGGAAAAATACATAATAACTCTTCCCACAGCACTTCTGTGAGACTTCAGGAGCAGTGCAAACAGTAAGAGTCAAGCTGACTTGCCCTAAACCCACAGGAATCAATGACAGTTGGGATTACATCTCAGAGTCATTTGATTACAACTCAGTGCTTTGTACCTCTCTTTCCAAGACAAAATGTATTTGTAATTAATTTTGCATGTATCAGCATACATAGTAAACTCACCTAAAGACTGGTATTTCAAGCAGAAATATTTTCTTTGGAAAACACATCATTGTTTGAAATCCAAAATTATTTTTAAACAAAAATGCAAATTATAGAAAATTTAAATATTTTTAAATTTCCGTGTCAAAGTCTCTTAATAATCTGAAATGCCAATCAAACTAGCCTCTAAATTCCTCACCACGCAATACTATGGGGATTTCCTTCAGTAGATTTTATATTACATAGCTAATAACTTTGCCAGGCCTTCACAGCTAATAACTTTGCCAGGCCTTCATCAGTCCATAGTACATCTTCCATGCTAGCTGTCTCAGTTTAAGCACATATATTCACACACATGCACAATGTCCATAAAAACTGGTAGTGAAAGAAAAAATCCCTGTTTATAAGAAAAAAAGTCACACATTAATCCAGTTTTAGCCACAGTGAATTCTTATTCCTTGTAGAAGCTCTACTAACTCAAAACTCTGGAGAAGAATATAAAAATCTGGGGAGGAGATAACACTTTTTTTTTTTTTTTTTTTTTTTTTTTTTTTGTGTTTCAGAGAAAAATTTTTTCATTTCGTGAATGACAAATCTTTTAGAT
>VYZQ01020249.1:10676-45763 GCA_013400655.1 Mystacornis crossleyi
TCTTTTTTTTTTTTTTTTTTTTGGTGCTCTAAGGTAAAATTTTTCCATTCCTGAAAGCTAAAATCTCTTAGAAATAAATGCAGTTTGCACATTCTCTGCAGCTTAATTTCCTGAGGATTACACACTGGACATGCTCTAACTGAGGCCAAGAATAGGCTTCTCTGTATTCACAGTTTTCACTGCTGAGACCAAAGCTGGGTTTCTTCCACAGTTCCAGCAGGAAATTTTAACACGGCCTCCTCCTCTCCTTCAGACCACCATCCCCTCTCCTGGCACCAAACAGGTAAGGATGGCAGAGGGGACAAGGACCAGCTACAAGGAAGAGCAGTTTGGAAGACGAAGCCTGAAAAGAAAGACTGTTGCTGGAAAGGAAGGCTAATGTTAACTGGAAAATTGGCAACTGAGTAAAAGACCGGAAGTCTGAGGTGGAAGCGGAGTGTGCAGGGAAAGACTAGAAACCAGACAGGGAGTAAAAGAGTAGAAAGACAACAGGATATGTTAGGAGGAGGACTGGGGAGAACCACTCAGGCAGACTGGGGTCCAATATAAGAGTCAAGGACCAGACCATTCATGGGACTGGGGTCCAATATAAGAGTCAAGGACCAGAGAGAGTTGGAATTTTCTGAGTAGGAGCTGGTGCAAAAGAGTACTTACTGCCTCTCATCTCTGACCCTCAAAATGCAAGATTCCCTAAGAAAATGTACAGCTGGAAAACACTGAGGCGAATCACAGGACAGCTTGGGAGGAAGAAATGAGAACAGGAGCTGATTAGGCAGTGACAGGGAAAACAGAAGTGGAAAATGACAGAAGAAACCAACTAAAGACAACACGGTATTGCAACATAAGAAATGGCAAGCAGTTGAGCACAGAAGGGCACTGACTGCACAAAGACATGAAGCGCACTCATATAAACACAACATTCAGGTAAACAGGGCCCATTTCTCTTCCCCGTCCTTTAACTTCTTCCTAATTCAATTTTTAAGACTACCAAGACGGTCTTAAAGATAGTCAGCTTAAAAATAATACTGTCATTGTTCCACTGTTCTATATAATTTTACAGACTCAGGTTTCATAGCTGCTCTAGAGGTGAATAGGGCTGCAATGGAAGATTTAGGTGCAACATAAGAGATGGAGGTAATTAAGCTCCTGAACTGGATCCATTTCACAGATTATTCCCTGCAAGACAAACCCAAATCAATTCTGAGTTTAGGACCAGAAGACCCAGAATCGGACAAATAACTTCTAGTAGACAAGTTCACAAAGGCAAAGCAGAAGCTAACGTTTGAATCGTCCGTCATATCACTTTCCCTAAAGTCCCCTCGGTACATCCTGCTCTTCAACGAAAAATTTTTGGTCTTTCAATTTCTTTGCTGTCAGCAAACATGTGCAAAACTCACTGGGCAAAAAACACTGCATGCTGTGATATTAATGGTCTGAATTCAGTGACATCTTAATGCACTAATTTGCTTTATTACTCCAAAGGGGAAAGATAAGGTTTTCAAGCCTGTCTTACATAGATGACAACATCAAATTATATGAAATAATCTGTTTAGAATGTTAATTTGCTCCAAACCCCAAAAGATTAACATCTAGAACCCTGTGGTACAAAACTACACTACCCGCCTGCCCACCACCCCTATGAACCATCTTCCATCAAGTGAATAGTTCTAAGGTTGCGAAGTCAAGCAGAGTTTGAAGATGTCAAAAGTAAGGTGTTCCAGTGACCCAGTGACCTGACGTGCCCCACTGTGCATATACATTCATGATAAAGTCTTTAGAGAAAACATGCTGCACTACAGGACCTCTTGCTCATTCAGTGCACAGAACTGAACTGCGGAAAGGCAAGAAAAGTGGCAGGAAAAAAGGCTGCTGCTGTCTCTGCCATCCCTGCACTGCTTTATTGTAAATTGCAAAAGGTGTGGGATGGAGGAGGCTGCAAGGACAGATAGTCCAATCCAGTGGTTAGATAAGATGAATAATGCCTTGGAGAACTGGACTTTACTTGCATGTCTTCTAGAGTTCCTCTGTGATGTAAAGAAATTCATTTAACCCCAACTTTCAGCAACAAACATTTGTCTGAGTGAGCGCCTGACTTGTGATTCAGTCTCATCTGTATTAATAGTGAACACTCATGGGTGTAACTGGAAGTTGTGGTTGGGAAAGATTACCTGTACGGTATCCTAAAGCACTGAGACAATGCAGTCGTCGATGATTCAGTCAGCACCTTCCATAAAAGGGGGGCTTTTTGATGTTATTCTCTCTGTGCCTCAACTCATGCTTTATCTCCTAGAAAGTGGAGATTACACCAACTTTTTGTCTCACAAGGATGTTGTGAAACCTAATTACATCTTGGAGGCACTCAGATACTATCACAATGAGCACCAGAGGAAAAAAATTAGCTAATTAATTCAAAATAGTCTGAAAAATGTGCTGAGAACAAGGCGTAGCTCTATAACTGAATAAAGAGGTGGAAAGAAAATACTGAATAGTGACTCACCGAGTCGACGCAGTCCATTCTGTGAACTGGCAAGGAAGCCTACAGAAATACAACCCTTAATCATGTACTTAATGATTGTACCCAACAGAATGTGAAAACTAGGTTCAGGTCGCACTATTTGCGAGTTTTTGAATACTTAAGTCTGTAACCTTTATTTTCAAATAGGAACCTTCTATACACAATAACAGAGCTGGTAGTTGCATTTAATTCGAACAAGTAGGAACAATCCTCTCATGATCATTTAATGAAACATTTACCTCTTAAGGGTATCAGCTGTAGAGGAGGGAGGATGGAGAGCACATACTTTCAAAATTACAGCTCCATGGCAGAAAACTGTTCTTCCTAAACCTCTCAGCTGTCTAAAAATCCAACTGACTCCAGCTTTCACTGTAAAAATTTAATGAACTAAGCTGAAAGCTTCTGTCAGGTCCACAGAAATAGATGCGCAAGTCCTATTATCAAAGGAAAAAGCAACATCATTGAGAATTCTGAAAAGCTGCCGGCATCATTCGGTGCAGTGAGCCAGATCAGCTCGGTAAAACATTGCAACCACTCAAATGCCATCCAAATCGACCGTTTACTGTACTTCTTAATGTTGCCATCCACACTGAAAGTTGTTTTGATTAATTTGTGAAGGGGTTTTACTTCAAAAAATAAATGCAGAAGTGATACCCAAAAGCAAAATTTATTCTTGGGTTCTGTAAATATTGAATGTTATTGCAATAAATTATAGTGTAAATGTGATATGAAAATATTCAAAATATTTAAATTACCAAAAACTCCAAATTACTAAAAAATAGTGAATAAACTATTACACAATCATAGGCTAATTGTGGCCTTCTCAAAAAGCAATCATTTTTTGAAGGAGTTTGCAGAGGTAAGTGTTCATCCTTTTGTGTTTAAATGTAAATGGAAGGTACTCAGCTAAACCCATATGTGGTACTTTGAAAATATGTGGTTTGACATTCTCTTAAGCATTTATTACTTCTACCATTTTTTTTAGAAAAATAAAACTATTTCTGGACTGTACAAAATCTGTTTCTAAACTGCAAAGACTTAGATCTGTAACAAAAGGCAAGCAGGCAGAAAGGGATTTATTAAGATTACATATCCTTCGTATTAACATCTGTTTTAACACATACTGGAAGGAAAAACACTTTTAATGTCCTGTTTCTGTTTGTTAATGGCCATCTCTGATTTCCCTGGATTATAGTAAAGAGTCCTTAAATTACAAGTAATCAATAAAACCTATACCCACTGTCACAAGCATGAAACACAACATATTCCTATCCTAAATTATTTAAACAGGACTGTTTAAAATTTATTACATTACACTGGGAAAAGGCACACAAAGAATGAGTCATATTTTTTAGAATTTTCATGTGTTATGCAGCAGTGATTACTTGCAGAGTGGCTGATGAAATATTTGGAAAGGGAAAAAGTAATCTTTCCAAATCAAGTTATATAACTTCGATTTACATAAATGTAATCCATTCAGTAGTCCAAGCAGAAAAGTAATATGTATGGCCCAAGTACAAAGACCTAGAGATTTAGCTGTAATTCTTACTAGGAAAGCAAAATAGAACCGAGAAGATAAAGGAGGGAAGAGAAGAAATACATCATTGTGGAGGTACGAGGTATTTACTGTGCTGCCTTTCGGGCTGTGGATGTAAGAAAACTCAATACAACTTAAATTGTACAGAAATTCCAATGCAAATTAATAAGATGATTCCATGAAGGAAGCCTTAAATTCATTATGCCTTTAACAGAGCCTACTTTATGTCAACCCTGCCTATTTTTGGTCCTGAGCTGACCACTTATATAAGGAAACGCTAGAAGACATGGAGATGTGGCAGCTTTCCATCAGCAGACCGGCTCTACTTGCAGTTCCCAAAGGACTGCTTTGACCCTTGGTGTCACTGCAAAGCCTCTGCAGCAAGTGGAGCTCTTCTTATCAACTGCCCCTATGTGCATCTCGATGGGTATATGTGTGCCACGAACATACCTGCGTGGGCACGCTCAGGAGAGAAGGATGAGATTTAGAAAACGATTCAATTTATCTCTGTTTCATCTGAAAACAATCTTTAGAGATGCCCACTAGACCTTCAGAGCTAAAGTATCTGAAACTCTCCAAGTATACTTAACTTCTGCACTGCTGAAAAACCTCTTCAGTGCCATCTCAGAAGTTCACTTAGGAATCGTGTATTTTCAAAACTTAAGCAAATTAGCACATACAGTTACATAACAAAAACTATTCCGAAAGGAATAAATTTTATCTAGCAGAAGTAATTGTAACAGCAAAGGCTAAATTCCCTAAACGAACTTAGTTCAGTCCTTTTCTGCACACACACTATGCAGCACTCTGAATCACAGTGCTACACACCGTATTTTCCAGGCTATTGCTGGTCTTTTTGCAAAAGAGCTGGGCCATTACCTATCCAGCTGGACAGTCCAACATCTCTGAAATCCCGACCGCCCCAAAAGAAGGGCACTTGTGCTTGAGATCCGTGCTGTCACCTGCCACCCTCTGGATCTAAACAAAGTGGCTTCCTCACCGAGGCTGTCTGTCCCATTACTGGCAAAACTACGGACGCATTTTCTTGCTTTCATGCGAGCTGTGCACAGCTGAGAACTTCCTGATCCACTCTCAAGAGTGCAATGTGCTCAGGCTGGACAGGCTTTCCTAAGAATCAATTGTTATGGACTACATCCAAAGGGTAACAAACTTGTTCTGAAAATGACCACCTTCTGTGTTTGCTAATGACTTACGAATTAAGACAAATTGAGTGAGGTTTTATAGGAATGGCCAAAGACCAGATTGATGCCAAGTTCCAAGTACTTTTTCAAAAGCACAGGGAAACTGGAACACTACAAAGGAAAGATGATAAAAATAAAATATATGCTAAACAGAGTATTCTCCCTGCAATTTGTTTCACAGGAAAAAGATGAATCATAAACAAACACAAACGCATACATAGAACACAGACATTATAGCCTGAGAGGCGGGAACACAGCATAAAGTAGCTTGGCCAAACTGATACTTAATGCTGCTAAGGTCATCTTGTCATGTACAACCTACTACCAAAGCCTCCTTACAATGCAAAGCAATGCAAACACCACTTGGGTAACAACCTCGGAGTTTACAAGTCAGGTTTTTTGGGGGGTGGCTAACAGCATAGTCCAAAACAAATGCCGCATTACAACAGAGAACACGGCAATAGCAATAGTAATGTACAGACTGGTTTTAATCCTGTGTCTCTGTTACGGAACACACATAAATGTTTTTACTTCACAAAATGGTATTCTTAATAGTCCCAACAAGTGGCCTATGTAAAATTTACCTGCAAACTGCTGAGTTATGATAAATTACTTCTTTCACATGACATCTTCAGTGATTAATAACAAATACAACTTGACACTACTGCAAGTTTTTATCTGATGCAATGCAGGACACAAACTGTACTGCAGCAACTAACCACAAGCAGTCCAATATCCCTTCTCCCCATCCCCAAACTAGATAAACATTTTGTCCAATTGCTTCTGTTAAATGAAAGCTTAAAAAAAAAAAATTTAAAAATCAGTCATTTATAAACTGGTTTACTCATTCAAGCATGCAGAAAATTCCAAACTTTGAAAATGCATGCATTTTGAGACAAGAATAGCAATACAGACACATCTCTTACAACAACATACAAAGCAAGCAAATGGCAACACACAGAATACTGTAAACTTAATGACTGAGCCTTAACCAAACTGGGTCCTGAAGTCAACCAAATCTGGAGGGGCAATGTAAGCCAGTGGAATTATTTTTTCCATGATATTTATGTCAAATTATGGTAATTATTGTGCCTACCTATGAAAATCAAGAGCCAAAGGGAAATGGCCAGGAAACAATTACCTCTTTGCAAAAAACCCGTATTTGCATATGTAAAATAAAAAAAAAAAAATCAGTAGCATTTTTCAAGTCTGCAGTTTTGTTGAAGAGCAAATAGAAATCATAAATTACGTGGAGTAACAGCTGATTAGGCATTCAATTAAAATTATATGATTTTTTTTTTCTGTGAGTAATTCAGAGTCAAACAAGGTGTTTAATACTAAAGAAATACTTGGACACATCAACAAATCATTCTGTGTAATCACTACAATAAAATAGTGTGAAAATCTCATAGCATGGAAGAAAGGCAGGGGCAGTGGGGAACGCCAATGCCTACAGGTAGCTGAGATCTCCTTGGACTCTCTGACCCTCATCCACCTCCTCACATACACAAATCAAAAGCAAGGTTTTCAACTAGTTTACCACTGAACAACTATTAGGCTTTACAAGGAAGAATTCACATTTTGTTAGTTAGCATTCAGTGGAACTCCAGGAAACTGTATCTTTATCATGGAGAAAACTTTACCCAGACAAACTGGATGCCAGTTAGGAGCAACCATCACTACACACAGGTTGACACCAAGGGGAACACTTTTGGTTTTAGCAGAGATAAAACACAGAAACACAGGTCGCAGAATGATTGAAATTTAGTCCTGTGTTATACAGTCTGCTAACAGACATTAACTACTGTAAACAGCAACATTTTTTTTTAAGCTAAGGCATAGACAGTAAGATTTCCCAAATTATTTAAGACCTGGCTATTTAAAACAGAATAATGGCCTTACTTGTTAGGAATACACACTGAGAAGCTATATTTAATGCATTTTAATGCTAAAAGTGTTCTTTTTAGAGGCTTCTCTATATTTTCATATGCAAAATGGAAAAGTAATCAACATCTTAGGAAAACAACATTTTATCATTTTCTCCAGTAACCTTTTTAATATTTTACTGAAATTAAACCTGACATGGAAGCATCCTAAAGCACTTAAAACTAAGACAAAGGATATTTTAAAAGACAGCTTAGCCAGGCAGCCTGGGTATCACAATTCCTTGTTTCTTCCTCCCACTCAGAAACAACTCTCATTTAATTATAAGGAACTTAATGGCTTTGANACTTGTTAGGAATACACACTGAGAAGCTATATTTAATGCATTTTAATGCTAAAAGTGTTCTTTTTAGAGGCTTCTCTATATTTTCATATGCAAAATGGAAAAGTAATCAACATCTTAGGAAAACAACATTTTATCATTTTCTCCAGTAACCTTTTTAATATTTTACTGAAATTAAACCTGACATGGAAGCATCCTAAAGCACTTAAAACTAAGACAAAGGATATTTTAAAAGACAGCTTAGCCAGGCAGCCTGGGTATCACAATTCCTTGTTTCTTCCTCCCACTCAGAAACAACTCTCATTTAATTATAAGGAACTTAATGGCTTTGACTATTGGAAATTCAGTGAACACAAGTTTGCCCAAAGAAGACAGTGTGTAAGCTTAAGTTTATGCATTTTCATTGTAAGGGGGGGAAAAATACCCAAGTCAGAAAACGTGTAGAAATATAAATGAAAGAAATTAATTTAAGCTAGTGAGGTGGAAGATGTTAGAAAACAGGGTTATGACAAGTACAATTAGCTACAAGCAATCTCTCCTGGTCTTGGAGTATTCTCTTTTACCATTTTTACCTGATAACAATTCTGATCTAAGGCAAGCCTTCCACAGGAGTCAAAAGCTTACAGGGTTAAACAGGAACAAAAAAAGCAAGATAATTAGGTAACAGAGATGAAATTATAGACTGATTGTTAGACAATTACTTGGATAGATGGAATTACTCAAGATGCTATCACAATTATCACAAAGTTATCATAGCTACCGTTTTTTATTCTAATCCTAAACATAAATCCATTAGATGTTTGGAATTAAATTACGCCTACAGCCTGTGTATTGCAGTTATCTTAGTAGAAGGACATGAACATTCGGTAGAAATTTGTCCTTGCCTAAAATTACTCTGCTTGTACTCTGTACATTATAAACATGCAGACAGGGTATGACATTGCCAGATGTAGGGAAGGGAGTAAGAGGATAAGAATGAGGGTGAAGGAGGGAAAGGCTTCCTACCATCCCTTTCACATATGCTAGCACATTTGCTGGAACAGTAAAAATTCATAGCACTTCATGGTCCGGAAGGACCAGCCACAGCTGTGGTGCATGTACCCAACATTAGGAATACACGGAAAAAAATTAGGAACAGGCATGGAGAAGTGAGAAGTCTGACTCAGAAAGATAACCTGATACTGTAAAACAGATGTGGCGTGAGAAAGAAATGCAAATCCACAAACATAGAGAGGTGTAATATATAGTCAGTACCACACTGCACTGAGAGAGAAATACAATGGCACTGAAGGAGGAAACACTTCCTCAGTGAGAGGAAATAAACATCATCTCACTAGTAAAAAAAGGAGCAAGCTCCATGCTCACTCAACAGATGTTTTCCCCATTCCCAAGCTCCCCAAAAGTCAAGACACACAACTGAGAACACACCAAATGAGAAGCATGAGACCTCTGAACTAGAGGTGCTGCTTGAAGGAAAAAATACAACTCTTCCACTAACAAGTGACACAAAGTCAGAACAACGAAACATGGAAGAACACCCACTATAAGGGGACAGTGTATTTTATTTCTTTACTCATTTTCATCCTTCCCCTTCCAGTATCAAGAACATGAGAGACTTTGATCGACGCGGAGTCCTATTGTTGCAGCTAACTTGCCTGCCAGTTCAGAAAAGACTATAAGCTTTCCAAGACTGGAAATTCCTCTAATTCTATTCCTCAAAATAAAAATACCATGCCAGTAGAAACCCTGGAAGTCACCTCTTCATCTAGCATCAAAAGAAAACATTCTAAAGTCTCTAGAGCATTTTGGTGGCCAGTGTAAAGAGTACCTATAATTCAAAACCACTGCAAGACAATGAGCCATATGGGAATTATTTTCTGAGCTATTAAAAACTCGTTCATTTGCATGATACGTAAGAACAGAAACAAGACATAGAAATTAATTCCTTACCACTGGAAACCAGAATTCTGATTTTCAACTGAAAGGATAAGATCATACATTTCCAAATTACAAGAAAAGGGCAGATAATTTAGTGCTGTTTCCCATTTCTGAGAAGCAGAACAAATAAAATCTGTATTTATTTATTAAAGTAGGCATTTTGATTCTTGTAAACTCAGAGAAGTGAGTACCTCCTTGAAGCATTTCCAGCTACACAAAAACAGATCAATGTCCTTGAACTAAGAAACACAGCAGAAAGCCAAGGAACTAAGAAACACAGCAGAAAGCCAAGGACTGTACAGGAACAAAGGCCACTTATCCAGGCACCATCATTTTCAGTACAGACAAAAATTCCCAAAACACTTATGGTACTCTCTTCTCAAGAAATCAACTGAAAAAGTATTGAGGAACTCCACATTGCCAACGTCTGTTTTCACTGTTCTATATTTTTCCTCAGTTTCTAAACAAAAGACTTGCTTCCTTTACTTTTCCTACCTGAAACCTGCTAAAGTTATCCTGGGCACTTATAGTCAAGATTATTATACCACAAAATTTAACTACCATTCTTTAAGCTCCACTAGCTCCTCAACTACACTTACATGCTTCCAGTCTTCAGTTTTCAATAAGTACCTACCCCTGTGGTACTTGATTTACTCAGAAGACCAACAAGGAGGTGTGAGGCTTACCTCATTGAAAGTCTGCTGATGCAGACCAGTGCCTCATGCTTGCATGCAGAGGTTTGTGGGAGTGGGAAAAGAAGCAAATTAGGGAAAACAGTGGTGACAGGAGAGGAAGAAATAGTCTCCTTCCTATTGCTTTTGTTCATTCTGCTGTTGGGGCCCTCTGAGACAGGAGGCACCAGAGGAATTACATTTCTTTTGTGCTCTCTTTTTCCTTGATGCTGTCCTTCATTTCCTTTTCTTGCTGTAAAGGTTAGAGGAAGGGGAAAGCATTGTTGCAGGCAATAAGGAGCTGGAGGTCTAAGGCAGTTTTGGATCCATTCACAACAGGCAGGAGACTACGAATTATGAAGAAATATCATCTAGGACTGATATTTTCCACATATTTTTCTTCCAGTTATGAATGTTGATCATAACTACAGAGGAAACAGCTGCTACCAGGACAGACGGAAGAACCAATTTTGTTTTCATTTGGGGCTTTTTATTTGAAACTAATCAAAAGATCGGAACAACAGCATCTATAAAAGGGACTCAGAATAACACAATCTTCTGTTGACTTCAAGTCACATGTTACTTACATACAGAAACTATTTTATTTCAGTAGCTTATAGTCATAGTGATACTGATCAAAGGCACCTGCAACTGTCTTGGTTGCACATGCACTGTAGTAATTATGCATGCAAATGAGCAAACTAGATATTTATGTAGTTGATCACCAGTATAATTACTATAACTGAATACACAATCATGGTAACTGTACACACAAATTACACATGCATGCAGTTTTAAAAACCAAGTGTTGCATTCGTTGTCTCTACTTTGATAACATCCTATGGAAACACTTCTCCACTGGAAACAATTAAAAAGTATTAACTTTTAAAAAGATGTACATTTAATCAACTGTCTACTGAACATTAAAAAAATATAACAATCCAGTAATTTTGTTTTCCAAGCTGACATATCAGCAAAATGTCACTACTGTCATAAGATTTAACAACTTGAAAAGAATAAAACATTTAAACATAGCCTCTTATTTCTCCTTCTTATGTGCATTTATTAACCTGCAACTTCATTAAGATATTAAAGGTGATTATTTGAAAAAATAATGCATATGATCAAAATTTTTAACAAGAGCCGAGCTAAATTTCCATTAGCTCATTACAACTCTGGAAATACTTTTAAAGTTTGGATTTTTATCAACCTAAACGCTTAAACGTACAGGATTTGATTATACTTTAGACCAGAAGAGTTGGTGCTTTCAAACCCATACAAGGTATTTTCCTAAAGTACTTAAACAACATATGCTTTCATGTCTCAAGCCCAGATTTTGATCCATCCATATTAACATAAGAAACGATTTCGCATTTATTATTAAGTATTTCAAAGAATATGACAGAAGTAATAAAATATTTAGATATTGCTGTATTCTGGCAGATCACGGCGTAGTCGTATTGCCTTCAGCTTCTCTACTTTGATTTTTGTTCGCAACAGTTCTTCTTCCAGTTGCTGCTTTCTTTTCAAACCATCCCTTTTTTCTTGGACATAAAGACCAATTTTTCTTTGGTTTTCTAATATTATTTGATGCTCTTCTTTCAGCATTTGTAACATCTGTGGGTCATAACCACACATTGGTCTAAAGCGTTCTCCGACCTCAAGCCTAAAAAACTCATCTCTTCTTGGTACAGGAGACGGAGACATCATCACTCTCATATCAACTGAAGACACTGATGTTGAAGGAGACCTCTCCATAATATGCACCAGCTGGTGTTCTTCCTCTTGTTCTAAATTCTCATTTTGCTGTGAGTCTATAATCAAAGAAGGAGGAGGTTTGACATCCTCTTCCGACTGCAAGTCCATCATGACTGTTGCAGGATGGTGATCCAGCATTGCCTGTGGTGAACTGGTACCAGCAATTGTTTCTTTATCGATACTAGCACTAGAACACACAAAATCATATTTAAATAATCCATTAAAAACTATTTTAAAAGGCATAGCTGTAAGTAACCAAAGCTTCATTTGAATACTACGCTGCTATCTACGCCTGGGACTCTATTTCATTATCTGTCTTTCTTTCCACCCCAGACACAGCCCTGTCTTACTCCGATTTTATCGCTCTAAAGGCAGTACAGCCAACAGAGAACTCATCTGGTAGGCCCCTCTGACACGGGAGAAGCAAGAAGGGCTATTAGTGACAAACGAAAATATTAAAGAAAAGGCAGCACCAAGTCATGCAAGTAACAGGACAGAGTTTATATAATATAAAAGGTGATTTTAAAAGAACATTAATTTAGATGGAGTGGACTATGGCAGAAACATTTCCATATCCCAAACCTATTAATCTCTCCCTGTTTTAATGTGCTCCCTGTTTCTGATGCATGCACCCAAGTGCTTGGATTTTTTTTCCAACGTAAAATAATCATTAAATAAAATTACACAAAGAGCCTTAGGAAAAGAAACCAGAACCCAAAAGACAAGCCTTGCCAGCAGATTTGGGAACCAAGCTAATCCTTGCTCCTTGTCTTTGAATCGTCAATCTTAATATTTCTTCTGAAACTTCATGACACAGAAGTGTTTCCATTAAGAACAGCCTATAGTTCTGTGCATTTCTTTTTGAAAGAACAACACCCACTTGACTCATTTGTCTTTGTGTGAATCCCTGAGTCAGCAGCATCTCAAATCATGATTTGACATTGCACTGGCTTTGATGATAATAATGGCTCAAACTGTTCCTGACACTTGTCTACCATCAGTTGCGTTGGAAACCCTACACTTCTGCACATCACTCCTTTATTCAGGTAATGCTTTTTTAAGCCAGATCAGCTTCTTGATCTATTACTGTACAGATGTACAAAGAACACTTGCAGCATGACTGGGAAGGCAGTATAGAGTTACACGGGAACAAGAATATATTAACTTGGGATTGACAGCCAAGTCAGTGCACCCTCATGGCCAGGACTGTCTAAAACAGAGGCTGTAATTGGTGGTTGCAGACTCAAGACATTTCCGAACCCTTCAAAGACTACTGCTAGCAGTTAAAGGCAGCACGTGGATCCATGATTAACGTAACATTCGCAGATGCTCCCCAACCCTGGAGGACCTGAGTCGCTGTCTTAAGTTTGGGGGTGAGCAATTGAGTTTTTCTACACCTTAAAATGCATTCAGAGCCCAACAACCCACACAGTGAAAAACTATCTGATTATTAAAACACCATCCTGATTACTAAGAGGTGTGGGTTCAAATTCCCAGAGGCAAAGAAGAAATGTAATTTGTACATCCTGTTCTCATGTAAATGCACTAACTCCTTAATGAAAAGGTGGCCTGATCATAATTTCTGGATTCCCATGGTGTTCAAAATTCTTGGTTTAAAAGAAATAAGCAATCACAGTTGCAATTTCTGAAGGACCCTGACCTAGCCTGCCATCCATTAACATAAAAATGCATTTTCTATGATAAAAGCATGAAAGCTCCTCAATACTCAGTTGTAAAAATGCTCATCAGGGTAAGAGCAATATATTTTCCAAAAATAAAGCCTGTCAACCACACAAACTATTTAAACTAAAGATTCTTTAAAAAAACACCATCCATCTGAAGCAAGTATTCAAAACTGACCTTTCATTAATCCCCTGAAGAAAACACCAAGATAATCTTAATTCTATTGACTGTTACCTGAGCTGCCTATGGAGTATCAATTATATCACCTTACTCCCTTCTACCTCATGCCACAAAGCTTCACTTTTTCCTAAATGCTTCTTTCTCACATTCTTTTAGTCCTCTCAGCATCGGAAGCACTATCCTGCACACAAATTTTCAGTTCTTTTCCCCAGTGCTGAGTGGAATTCTGGGTTTGCCCCCTCTTCACAACCACAGCTTCAATAAAGCTTCTCTCCTTCTTATTTGCTGGCTCCCAGCCAGCTTCTAGCCTGAGAAAAGTGGAAACAACCAGCAGGAGAAGCAGGTCATTCTGACAAAAGGAAGTGGAGAGAGAGCAGAAAGAGAAAGTGAGAGAGGTTAAATAGAAGAAAGAAAGGTAAGATTTTGTCTAGCATAGACTAGAGCCTCCAAACAGTGAAAAAAAATCCATCTCTTAATAGTGTAATCGACACAGAACTAGAAAAATTACCAGATCTCCAGGTAACTCTGATGAGGCTTGGGGTTTTTTTTCTTAGTCAGCCTCTTAAGAGGAAAACAATTAGACAGCAAAAGAGAGAAAGAAGGAATTGAGAAACAAAAGAGCTGCCTGCATGGTGGTTACTAATGTTGTTTCTGACAACTTGACTGAAAGAAAGACAAACAACAGTTACCACAATTGGGGCATGGTGTTTATAACCCTGCAGGCACCCATGATTCACCAGGTTTTGTTTAATCACAGCGAGCTAGAAATTGCTTAAAGGTGCGATTAAGAGTTTGGGCTCGTTACAAGCCATATTTCCCTCCTCCAAAACCTAAGTCATATCCTGGTGAGTTAAAACCCAACACTGGATTTATAAAATTAGGATAAAATGCAACTCAGAGAAATATCAAATAATTATTTATTTGGGCAGGGAAAAAAATAATCTTTTAAATTACATTCTTTTCCTTCAGCCCACAGTGTAGTGGCTGTTCCTAGGAACAACCATTTTGGGTAAGCAGTAATCAAGTCAGTGTTCCCAGACCCATAAAAAACTGCAAAAAAATGTTTAAATTACAGGAGACAAACTGTGGAGATCATTAGCTCTTAATCATTCACTAAAAGCGTCAGTGCTTTTTATAAGCTGATCTACAAACGAAAGTTCTCACACTATTTTTTTTTTTCCCCTTCCTTACAAAAGTTGGTAGTCAAGACACTGCAACCTTTATTAGCGCAATTAAAAGCCTCATTTTGTTCCAGAGAATTCTTTGGAATGGTTCCTCCAGGGGCATTCACCAGGAGCAGCAGCACAGCCCAGTTGCTTTAGACTTCTTTACGCAAAGGACCCACAACAGAATATTTTTAGAGCATCTGGCATGTTGGGATTTAGACAATTGTTACCATTCAGTTCAACCAGTGGCACCATGAATCCAATTCAGCGAGTGTGCGCATGCCAGCTTTTCTTAGAGTGTTATGCTGCTGCACTCACTATCGGTATATCTGATTAAAATATGGAAAGTTCGCTTCCCAGTAATCTGCTTGGGAAAATAAGAAAATCAGAGCTTTCTCAAGGTTGCTGGGGAGCTATTTGACTTCCCTCCCCCACTCCCCAGCTTAGTTTTTGTATCTGGAGGAACCAAAACCTGACCCAGGCATTTTTTGATCCCTCAAGGACCAATACAGAACCAGCAGAGTGTTGCAAGTCAGATATGAGGGGCATTAGCCAGCTGTGGGAGAAAGCCTGCACAGTGCCTGCCTGTATTATGTCTGGCTCAAATCTAGACAGTGTGTCTCACTTTACTGAGCAGTAAAAAAAAGAAACCTTGCAAAAAAAAAAAGAAAACTTCTAGTGCTGTAACTCTCAGTTTCTCTCTGTATTTAAACTACCTCACGTACGACACAGAACTGCTTGGAGTTTAGACTGCAATTAGCTTTGCTCCAGCTTCAGGGAACCACCGTCAATGCAAGAAAAGTATAATTTAAAAAAACATTTGCACTCACAAAGGCACTGCAGTGTGGAGAATCAATTTTTTTCTTTAAAGGGTTGGGATTAGCTAAAACATAACATGCAAACACCAAAGGAAATGAGAGAAAAAAGGTGAATAAGGTTTCTTAGCTCTGTGAACTAACTTTATTAAAAATCCTATATAAACTGGTAACAGTTCCATATGTTGCAAAATGACTGCAGTATTACCTTAAATGGAGGAGAATACCCATCACTTTGCCAGTGTTTGAATAATCTGCCTATTAAAAGGTAGGGGAGGGGTAGAGGTTGGAGCCACTACTCCTCTTTGATTCTCTCTTAACCCTCAGTTTCCAGAGTATGACAAAGACTCTGAAACAAGCTTTGAAAGAGCTGAAAAAAATTAATGCAATGCTAAGTCACCATAAGCTTCTCGTAAAACAAAAGCAGTATTATTTTTGTCATTGTTTCCCATTTGGGAATTTCTCTGATAAACACTTCCTTTAGGTGCCTGAGCACAAGCAAAAGCGTTACAAAGTAGATAGGAGGCGCCATAATTTTCATTCAGTAACAAAATAAAAAGAATTGTCTCACCTTTGAACACCGCTCCTGTCTCTTAAACACACATTGGAAATCTGTGGAATCATCTCCACAACTTTCTTGGTTGGCTCGGAAATGCTGCTTTTACAATCTGAGTGAGTCTCCTTTTGCTGCAATAGCTCCTGTTTGGCATATTCTTTGAGCCTCTTGTACAGCGTGCGCAGGCCCTGTGCAGTACGAGGAGGGCGATCTACTCCGATGGCATTGTAGTTATCAGCTATGATATCCCAGCATTTGTTTTTTTCCACTATTACAGAATGCTTATTGGTATGTTCCTCGAGAATTTTAACATACGGCTTCACGAGTTTTAGCAAATCGAGCTTTTCAGATAAGGTAAAATTAGAAGATCTGGCCTTCCCAACCATTGTTATCTTTGAATTAAGGAAGCCGTTCCTGGAGCCACCATGCAGTCCCTAGCTCTGCTCAGCTCTTTTTCACAAACAGAAAAAGATCAGGCTTAACTAGGCTAGTCTCATTTAGGCCCACGCCTACAAGGGAGGGTTTATTAAAATTCCTTCAGCTTAAGCTGACGCAGGTTCAGGAAATCTGCTTAAGCCAAGCCTGACCTACATAAGGCTTCAGACTGAAGAAGGCGAGAAGAAACAAGCAAAATACACTTTTGTATGAAGAGACCAGACATACGCAGGATTTAAAAACATAAAGGTTTAAAGATTAGCACATTACCCAGCTAAAAATTACCTAATTTAGCTGGAGTAACAAGCTCTGACACATCTCCCCAGCTCCCTCACACAATCTCAAACTGAAACCGTGCTGGAGATGATTTTACGTGTAACGACGTCCCCCCCAGCCCCCCCCAAATAAGCAACAATTGCTTTGTGCGAGGCAGGGCGCGTTACGGGGAGCGGGAGGCGGCGGCGCGTGTGGAGAGAGCCCCGGCAGAGCCCCCGGCGCCATTTGCATAGAGCTGGTCCTGCTGTCAGTCACTGCGGGGCGGCATCTCCCCCAGCCGGCTGGTTACGCTCGGGCTTCGCCGCAAAGCTCGGCTTCTCCCGCACTTGGCAGCCGGCGACAGCCACCGGCACGGGGGCTTCTTAAAGAGCCCGCTGCGCTCCCCGGCCGAGCTCCGGCACCGGCAGGAGCGGCACGAACGCCTCGGTGCGAGCGGGCCCTGAGCGCCGCCGGGCCGGCCCTGAGGCGGCTCCCGGGCGAACCCCGGCATCGCCCGTCGGCCGGGGGCTGCCCGCAGTCGTGACAGATTTACCGAGTGCGTTACAGCGTGTGGATACTGGGGTTTTCACAATATCCACCAGCGAACAACCGACTTTTATTATATTTATCCGGGCGTGTTTTCAGGATAAAAAAGTCTGTTTTTTATTAACAAGATGTGCCTCCCTTTCTAATGTTTGCTCAACAACATATAACCTTAAAGCAAGCCTTCACATAAAGACGCATGCAAGGCTTTAAATTTCTGTGGTCTAAACTAAAGCAACAAATCGGAGAACGAGAAAAACCAGCAGACAGAAGAAAAGGTGTTCTCAAGTACAAAAAGCAAAAACTAAGTATGAAAAATGACGTACTCCACTGAAAGGGTCTGGAGGGTGGAAACAAACACTACCTGAGATAGAGGCAACAGCTTCCTAAGCTTAACATGTCCAGCCTTGAAAACAAGGGAGCCTAGAAGCAGGGGGAAGGAAAGAGAAATAATTATAGTTTGAAATATCCTAAGGCTATGAAGATCTAGGTATAAACTTGTTTGCTCTAAGGGGAAAAAACCCAAAGCAGACACAAGCCGCATTCAAAAAAAGAAATTCACACTAAACAAAGGGAGACTTTTAACTGCTAAAAATCAATTAGCATTTAGAATAACAAGCACTTTTGGAGCCATTTCTAAGACTTGGCTCATCAGTACCACCTAACAAAATTGTGACCAGTCCACTTCACTGGCACTGCATTCAAGCCAAGAGAAAATAAAGCATTTTATAGTCTGAAGCCTATTACCCTTGAATTTGAGAAACAAAATACTCTTGTGGTTAGAAGCACTGTATGAAAACCATTACTTATAAACACCTAAGCCTTCCCTATTTCCCCTCACTTTGCACTTTACTAATACTAATAATATAAAGCTGGTGGTTAGAATTTTGGGGTTTTTTAATTTATGTTCTTAGTTGTTCTTCAGTAACTGGAAAAAAAATTGGATGTGCTTCACATAGTTTAGGCTCTGGCAATATCAGCATTGAGGAGTCACAGGCGAGCCTACACTGTACTCTCCACTGTTAAAGCAGTTGTGCAGTGCCCACCCAGGCTCCTGACTTTTTAGTGACAAAAATAAGTCAGTGATTAAAAGCTCCTCCCCACAGACACAAAGAGCACAAATAAAGTGTCGGGCAGAGGAACCCCAAGAACCCAAATGAAAGAAACCAAGTCCAGCTGCTCCCCGGAGGCAAGAGAGATCCAGAGTCCACACGAGAGGCTCTCTCTAGACCACCTTGCAGACTGAAGGGGGGGGGGGTTACTGCCCACTGGGTATGGGACTCATTGTGAGATGCCAGAAAGAGTATTTTGGGATTGCAGAAGGCAGTACAGGATATTTAGAGGAAGAACTGACAGCAAGACAAGGGATAGTGAACCATGAAAGGGGTTTGGGAAAGAACAAGCATAGGAGGATACTGGGCAGCGGGGGAAAAGGGGCTAAGAGGGGCCAGGTACATGTGAACAGGTGGCTGCCCAGTATGGTTGTTCAGCCATGCCCTGGGCCTGATCACTGCAGATTGTCCTATCTGCTTGTTAAACTACATTTGTAGCTGTTTTCCTGGGTGAGGGGAAATCTCCGTTGGGTGTGACCATGTACAAAAACGTAGATGCCAGCAAGTGGAGCTGTACCACAGGTCGCAGGGGCCCGGGGTGCTTGAGGCACCAGAAAGCAGAGGCCAGAGCCCAGGCACACGGCCTGGATACCTGTGTCAGTGTGTGACCTCTGGCAAACTCCAAGCCAGACTAGCCAGGCAGAAGGCTTTGGGAGCCAAGCAACCATAAGTCTGGGTCAGACACTGCAGAGACCAGGTCTGAGATGTGGCTACTGGAGGGACACCAGGACACCTGGGGACAGGCCACTGGTCAGACTAGCTGCCAGAGAGACCCAGTGTGTGCTTGTGAGTCAGCTGCAAGACCAGGGGATCCAGGGACCACTAACTGAGCAGAGTAAGAATTTAAGACCACTTGCCGAAGGATCCATGTTGTATATGTAAGCATTTGCCACAAACAAACTTTTTTCACAGCCAGTGAATGGAAGGGATGAGGCCACTGAAGCTGCTTGTGTTTGCGTGAATGCTGAACTTTCTGATGTCTGGCTGTATATACACATACAGTGTGCACATGTGCCTCTTGAGGATACGTCCTTGTGGTCCTGGCCACAAGGAGCTGCAGCAGTCTCCTCTATAATGGGCTACCAGATGTAGCAACTCCTAATATTAGACTTATCTAAACTTCTATTACTCTATTACCTTAGTGCTTAATGTTGCTAGAGAGACTAAGTTTCCACGCTAATGCAATTATAGCAAAATACTGTTAAAAAGTTTTGTTTTGAGCAAGTGCCTGATGGAATGCCTGTATTACATATTGTTCTACATGAGTGTAAAATAACCCTTATAAAAAATGAAGCTGGCTGCCAACCAAGGGTTTTTTCCTTCCTTTTTTTTCCCCTTTTTAAAATAGCTCTGCTTATCAGCCTAAGGTTGTATCAGTACTTGGATGAGAAATCAAAAGCTTGGATATTAATGATAAATACAGACATCTTCGAGCTAAAACAATAGGTGTAGCTCCAAGACAATTACAGAAACCAAAAATGTAGCCACAATCTATTCTTCATCCTACACCTTCCACCAACACTTGCACTTATGCAACACAGTGCACAGCCAGTTCAGCAAGATGATCTAGCTACAGAATAATCTATTTATTTATTTTGCAAGCATAGTAATTTAATATGAATTTAATAATTGGTTTAAGTCAACATAAATGTGGGACATTGTCAAAACAGTCATTTCTGCCTCCCCCCAACTGTGTCATGTTCCTGCCCCTTCACTGTGCTGATACAAGCACTCAAAAATCTGGACGACTCATACTAATCATTTTTTTTCTGAGCTGGGTTAGTTTTAATCACCAGCAGTTCCCTAATCCAGTATGCCACAGGACAAATAACTCACAAAAAGAAATATATTGAGAAAACTTCTTCAGACTCTATCTGGATCATTGTAGGATGAATTGCAAACCGTATTCCTAAAGACTTGTATTACCACAGCTGAGGGGACAGCAAACCACAGGTAGCAGGAGAGAAATTCTGGTCACCACTGAAGAAAATAAACCTGCATGCACCCCTCACATCACTTCACTGCCTTCTATACCTCCTGTTTTTGCAGTCAAAAAGTCTAGAATTAATACCAGAAAATGATACAAACAGTGCATCCTGGAGAACTATTGAGATGAATGAATCACAGCTATAACACAGTCAGGAATTAAAGTAGCCAAATCACTGTGAATTGCTGAAAAAGCTCAATGGCCACAAATTTTACAAGTGATAGGTTTGTATCACAGCCACTGCATCAAGTGGCCCATGTAAATTTAGGCGCATTGTAAGACAGAACATCCTGAATAGGAGAATGACTTAAATCACGGGAGCTTTTTGGAGGGAGAGGGAGGATCCTTTGTCACACAAGACTGAGGAAGAATCTCTCCATGACAGCCTTAAAAACAGAATCACTATAAGGTACATGAGACAAAGGAAAAAAAGACATCTGAGAGAACTGAGGATGCCCTAAGAAAGAATGTGTCTTGAAAGATCAGGCTGGAACAGAGAGCAAACATGAATATTGAAAGGGATGACACCAGCATAAGTGATTCAGGCTGGGATCTTCTAGTGCAAAAAATATCAAATCAACAGATTGCTAAGGCCTGTGAAGGTGCTCTGCCCACAGAGTGGTAGCCCCAGGATAAGTCTGAAGGAATTCTATTCTTATTTAGTAATGCACAAGCAAATCAGCTCTGCAGGGACCTGGGGTTAGCATTTGCAATCACCTAGGAGCCTGAAAATCCTCGAGAACAAGAGGATGATTGCAAGATTTGAATCAAAGCTAAAATGGAACCCTGGTACCCTTGTGCTTAGAAAAAAATGTAGAAAGATTCAGCAGCTAGGATGGGGTATGTTACACACCACTGAATATACTGGGCTATTATGGCAGTGGAAACATTTGGCAAGTATCAAGGCAGTTGCTCACTCTTGGAAATGAATTTGGCAGCTGCATAAGATGAGAGCGTCTATAGGTAGTAAGGGCTGCAAAACTTCCATTAGGTCATCATATAGTCCTCTCTACTGACACGACAGCAAGGCAGTGCCAAGTCATTCGATCTGCCTGTCTTTAAGAGCCTGCTTGAGCAAAGGGTGGGTGAGAAAACTTTCAACTCCAAAGGTTTCTCACAGGGACAGTTGTTTCATGGGCAATCTCTAAAGGTAAGGGGTGCAGGCATTATTCACTAAGGAGGGGGTTGAAGAAGACAAAGTTTTGTGAACCAAAAGTTGTAATGCAACTTCATCTGGAAGTTAGAGTGCTTAAATACTAGAGTGCTTAAATACAGACCCTTTAGAAATAATGCTTTTAGGTCATTTGTGTTTCAAACGGCTTTCTCATGTCACTTGATTTTTTTTCTCATCTTCCCCGGCACTTTCACCATCAGTTTCATACTTTATTGTTCTTATCTTTGCTGTACCTGGATGTCTCAGACCACTCCTTTCCTTTCTCCCGCACAATTATTTCTAAACCTCTGTTCCGCATTGGAGGTCAGACAAATAAGGGAAAGCTTTACCTCTTCTTTTTCCTGCATCTATTTTTGTGATCAGCATCTAGCTTGTATTAACTCCCATCCCCTAATAGTTCTTGGAAATGCTGCAAGCACATGAACACACAGACGTTAACAATGCTGGTAAAAATAAATATAATAAAATAATAATTACCTTTACACAACTCTCTTTAAACTAGCCTGAATTACATCCAGCCTGCTCCAGAGCTCTTATCAGCTAAAATTCCAAGCATAAAAAGATAAATACAATTCTGTCCTCTCTGTTGATATAAGGCATTCTCTCAACATCTAGCCCACTGAAATGGGAAATATATGAGTTAGCCAATTAAAATGCCCCCCATGCCAAATTTTAGAGAATTTATCTTCATCTCAGTGTGACATTCCAAGACCCACACATTCAGATCAGTAACTATCCTTCAAACTAAGTTTGGCTTAAAGCTACAGGACCCTAAATTATAATACCGTGTGACTGTACAGTTCCATGAATTAGCTCTTCACTTTATAAGTTGTGTCCTTAAAAAGAGAAAAGCTAAGAGCCCCATTCTTTACAAACTAAGAAGTGTGTCCATTCCTAATACATGCTTATACCTTCTCTGATCCTCTCTCCCAACAAGCTTTTTGATGACTAATCAGACGCAGCTGAGAAATACAGAAAGGTTTGAAAGTATGATTTTCTCAGGATATATTCCCTAAATTCTCACATCTTCACTAGCAAGACAGCGCCTAGGAAAAGAAATCGTTTAAGAGAAACCAAGTTTCTGCAATTCTGCTCTTTTGTTCATAGATTAAAATTTTGGAGATTATGCTTTTATATATCCTGAAGATACTAGCCTGTGCACTTTTCCCTGTATTTGACAGAGGAACAGCTTTCTCCGTTCTTCTAATACTGCTCAGTAGATATTTCAAAGCCAGTGAGAAAACCATCTTATCACTATCTTGTTGGCTCAAGGAAAGTCATATTGTGACAAAGCTTCTGTTTCAGGGAAAACTTAAGGCCCAAAGCCACAAGCTGGGACTGAACTCTAGTTAGGCTGGGATGGTAACAAAGGGGATCCAAACAATGAGCACAGCCACAGAAAGATTTGACAACTAGCTTTGAAGGCATCCAGTCTGTCATAATACTCATGATAGCTTGAAAAAACCTCCTGGTTCCCTTCAGTAAGGCATTTCTTGTTCCTCCACCTGATAGCTGCATTCCCACATCTTCTCTTAAGCCCACCTTTGTATCTATTGGAGAAAGGAGAGCTGGGAATATACACATACACCAACCCCCAACAATCCAAACTAGGACTTTCCAAAGGGTGGGAGAAAGGAAAATAAAAGCACGCGTGAGAAAATGTGAATAGCCATGTATTTCTCCTTAGCCCATCTTACATTCACATAGCCTGATAACAGATTTTGAAAATTAAAAAAAGAAGTAAGAAGAAACTATGTGTACCACTCCCCCCAGAACGAATGAGGGAATAGAAAGAATTATTATTGATAAAGCTGAATCCTTCAAGATAGTCTCTATGCAGAGTATTTTCCAAGTTCCTTTTTTTTTTTAAAGTTATGGTATTAGATAATTTCTTTTTCTGTACATTGCAGACTATATGCTGTGTGTTTGCATGCAACTCTAGGAGCTAAATTGTAATAAATAAGTTGGGTTAGTAAGTTCATTTCCCAACACATCCCCTGCCAGCCCTTGGAAAGGGGTGTTTGCTTTATACCTGCAGTTTCAAAAGCAAACCTCACTTTCTGCATGAGTATTTAAGTCTTTCTGCTTGTTTGTTTACAAATTTTAATTTTCAATCACATAATAACTTTAAAAGAAAATGTATGAAAGATTATCATCTTTATGAGGAGCACAGCTTTCTTCAACAACAGATATATCACTACTGAAAAGTAAAGAACCTAACAATTTATATTTTTCATTGTAAAGAAGCAGCCAGAGTTCCATTTAATAGACAAGTTACTACTTTAATTTTAATCCCTCCAACTTTTTTTGGAAATGTTGAATATCTTATATCAAATATAATTCTTTTTCTCTATTTTCTGATCATGCAATACCCTTATGATTTCTGGTTTCCTTCCCCTCCTTCATTATCTTCATTAGCTCAAATGCAAAAGCATACTTAACTGGGGCAAATGAAAAGTACATTTCTCTGCCAATTCACTGCTCTTTTCTCCAGTATGCGAATATCCTGGTTATATCATCTATACTTACATAAAGCCGAGTTATTCACATGACAGCAAGGTATGATCATACCAAATTATAAATTAGGTTGTACTAACTGTGGAAATATCCCACTAGAATTAAGCAAGTCTGGATTTGCCTTACAGCAGCATTGCAGATGGCGGCCCCGTCCAGGAAAGCAGTTTTGCAGCTGCTGAACATTATATGAGATGCTGCCTTTGGTGGTGAAGCTGCTGTAAAGTTCCTTCTTTCCATCTCACTCTTGGCTGCTAATTATACTAGCACCGTGTATCTCAGCACTCAGCTGGTGGGCATCCCAAATTCAAGATGAATAAACACCATTAGGAACATGACAGCAGCCATGGGGAACACCAAGTGTGCACAATCAGCTGGGAAAACACTGAGGAAGGCCTTAAGACAGCAGCAGAGTAGAAGACATCATTTCACACCCCAAGGAAGAGCACCAAGTAAAAGGTGTTGTCCTGAGGAGATGCTGAAGAACCCCAAAGCTACAGACCAGAAAATACAAGGCCCACGGTGACTGATTTAACACTTCTGGAACCAGCATCCAATCAGATACTGACAGTTTATCTTATGATGTATTTACATCAATCCAGTTTTATTAAATAGTCCCCATCTCTTGAGATGACCTGATCAAACAGGCACAGATGACACCTAAACAGTAAAGAAACTATCCTGAATTGAGAATAAACTTGTCCATAAATTTGTCTATTGGCTATTATAAACTATTCTGTCTAGAACATTGGAGGGAGAAGGAGGACATTTTAAATCATAAAGATCTAGCCAACTAATTTGATACTATTTTGAATAAGAAATTACAACAAAATTTATAGACCTGTAAAATCTTTCTTGCAAACAATGCAGTAATAAATTACTTAGACTCAGGCATCCAGTCACATCTTAGCTGTTCTAAGGTGTGCTTCGTTATTATTAAGAGCTACAGATGATTATGGAGTATCTTTTACCCAGATTTAACTGCTTTACCAGCTGTTTATAAAAACATTTGAAGGGCACACAGAACTGCAGTTACACATGCAGCTCCACCATGAAATAGACTATCTTTTCTAGTTCATCTGCAAAGTGCAACAACAGAGATTAAATTAATACTTGTACTTTTGCAGATATCCAAGTAATTCTAGAAATAATCTGCTTCATTATGAGATGCCAGGCATGAATGCTTTTAGTTGTGTTACTAGAAACCATAAGTAGGCAGTTAGACTGAAATTGGACAATATGAAAATCCTGAAAATACAATTTTTTAATCCCCTGATTAAAGGTGATAGGTAATTGATTGCTACTATCATAAATGAACAGTGGATGTTCTCTTAATATTCACCTTAATTGGTTAAAAGGATTTTATTCCTATCAAGTGATAAGAGATATCAGACAGACCTGTAACAATGGTCTAGAAAGCTGAAGGAACCACATTATGAAAAATTAAGCTTAAGTGCGCAAAGCATCCAAACCTTACAGACTAATGTAGTCAATAAACATTAACATTCCAGAGAAGATAGAGAAAATATATTCAGAACTATATGCAAATAGTAAGTACAGTTAATATCATCAGCATGAAAAACATTCAAATACATCTACTTAGAGACATAGGGTGAGCACATTAACCCTGTTATGAAATACAATTACAATTTGTCCTCATTGTTAGCTAAAGATAGTATCTGAGTATGACTTCTGGCAAAGTTCCTCTAAGAAGATGCATTAGCAGATGTTAGTGATGGATGAAAGTCAAGGTACTCTTGAACCACAAACCAACCAAACAGGAGGTGAGCTGTAACAGAATAAAACTCTGTATCCAGTTTTTCTGTTCACCTACATCTGGTTCAAGCAATGAAATCTGAGTCCAGCTGGAATGTTGCGTCTCAGTGTTCAGGTGAAAGAGCTATTCGTTTCCACACACAATATAGTAAGCCCAAAGGGCAAAACACAGCAACATTCTCCTAGATTAAAAGTACCAACTGAAAGCAAGCTGTAAACTCAAATAATAAACGTAAGTCAAATTATGTATGCTTTTATCTAAATAAAATAAATATATATTAAAATCATTAAATCGAAGGCAATGTGGGTAAAAATCTCAATTCTTGCCAATCCCACTCACTAGCAACACTGAAGAGATACTAAGTATAGTTTATGGATCTGCCTGTCCATTGTTTCTTCAAATTCCAATTAGTTGTATTTTCTTGTTATTGCTAATAGAACCTCAGAATGTCAAGAGGACAGGCAGAAACCGAGCACTTGAGAAGTGCAATAATATCCTTCCAAACATATTTATGGGGTTCTTTTCCAGTTACTGGTAAATAGTTTAGGAATATTTAAATAATTTTCATTCTTAAAGAGCACGCACACTTAGCTGATAGAATTCTTTGGAGGCATGTGAGGAAAAGTATTAATGACAATGTCAAATAAATCACCTCTCTCCCAAAGATCCATTGTGTCAACAAGTACTATATTCTGAATACAAAACAAAGGTATCAGAGAGATTGCCATGTTCTTTGCCTCTTTAAAAACAAGCACACACCAATTAATAAAGCAGTAGTAAAGTTCATTTTCCTAAAAAGATATGTGACATTATTTTCCAGTATTCAGAACTTATAATCACAAGTCGTAAACTGCCCAGTGAACAGCATGTTCAGTATCTTACAGTTCAAACACTCTTAAAATTACAACACATACGTAGGTTTCATTCAGCTGTTGCGACCAACTTATTAAATGTCTCTGGAAATACCTCATCTCACAGAATTTCAGAGTCCCTTACACTTCACTTTTATTAGTGACATTTTAGGGAAAAATTTTTTTGAAAAGAAGCTTAGAAAAACAAGTATTTTTTTAAAGCCAGACATGCTATAATTTTTAGATTGATTCCATCTAATCAAATCCTTACTTGTCTGCTCCAAGAAATAAACACCATGTGTCAGATAACCGAGTTTTTTTGAAAGAATGCACAGCATTTTCAGGGCTGGGTTTCAGAAAGATTAGGCCTATGAACAGTGCAGTTGTCCAGTGGTTCACAGGTGTTTCAAAAGAATTTCAGTGGAACCTAGGGTATTTATTTACACATTCCACTGCTGCACTGGAAACCCAAACACAGCGGCTTTGAGCGTGATACAAAACTATCAAACTGTTTATCATCTGCATTAAATGATAAGGAGACAATAAACCAAAAAAATGCATACACACTGACTTTTTCAATCTTAAAATTATTTCAATGCCCCTTTAACAGAGAAATATGAGGCTCCAGAGACTGATAGCCAAATACAATTCCATTACAATATTAATAATAATAATAAAAACCTCAAACTGACTCTGGCTTTTGCAACTGGTTTCCATTACTTCTGAATTTCATACCAAAGCCAGCTTTGAAAAAACAATTTAACTTCGCACTACAAAGAAGGCTATGATTTACATAATCAATGTAATTGCGACATTAGCTGTAATGAATGGCAGACAAAAGTGACATAAAGGGCAGAAACTGTCTTGGAAAATCTAAGTTACTAAGAAATTACTTAAGATTTAAGGAAGCCTCAATACAAGGATTGTTTTCTCACTACAATGCTTGCATCACCAGTGAACCTGAAGACCATAATTAACATTGACATTAGACTTCCTTCTTTTATACCACATTTCAGGACAGCTTTTCTAAGCTTTGCCCCATTCTGGAGGCACAGAAAGGGCTTTGGCACAAAATGCCTTGTGCAGAAAGGCAGCAGCACATCAACAGAAGCAGCTCACCCAGTTTCACTCCACAACTTTTTGGTTATTTTTTGAAGTCATCAGAGAGGACCCACACCAGCTGCACACAGAATTCACAGTACTGAAAAGACATTTAGTATCTTTTCCACTTCACAACATTTTTTTGCTGGAATGACTGCTGATTTCCCAGATTATTTTGGAAATAAATCCACTATTTATCTCTTTCAAGTGCACAGCTAAGCAGACCTAGCAGATACAAATTTTTGCAGATGTACCTATAGAGAAGCATGACGCCTCAAACAATATGTCCCAGAGACACTGAAAATTTTCTTCAAGTGTAAGCTTCATCAGAACAACTGGCAGTTTCAGCATGCAGCAGATAAACACGAAAGCTGTAAGACTTAAAGACATGCAAGGAAGCTGAATTTCCCCACATTAGCTCTGCCAAACAGAATTCATACACTCTGGGTCACGTACCATGCCAGTGGCAGCATCCTATCAAGGCTATCACATCCCCATTTTCTGGGGCTGAAATCCAGGAAGAAGAGTCAATGGGAAAGGCTCTCCAAAGCACCTTACAGAATGGAGGGGGTTTCTGCCTACCAGGGCCTGGAATTTGTGCAATCTCCAGATGCTCGAAGGGGCTTTGATGGAGAAAAAAAGAATTGAAAACCACAAAGACATGCAAAAGGGACAGATGAAGATGGTTCAGGGAGGAACAAGCACACAACAATAAAAGGAAAAAGGCAGCCATTTTTAAACAGATGAAGGTCAGTAAGCTTCCTCAGCAATGCACTGCATCCTGTGGCCAGAGCAAGTCCCACCTTCTTACTAAACTACATTTCTAAATATTTTCCCAGGTGAAAGCTGGAGCTGGACCACACCCAGGCATAGGGCTCAGGTACCTAATATGTCAGCAAGCAGAGAGGGCAGAGACCAAGGACACTGACTGGGTATACTGTGTGAGATTGCTAACAAATACTAACGTGGACTAGCTGGCAAGTAGGATAAGAGGCTGGGGAGCCGAATACTGGAGCAGCCACGAGTCTGGGCCAGATACTGGAGAGACCAGAGGGTCTGAGAGTTGGCTACTGAAGGGACCATGCAAAAAGTCCGTGCAAGTTACTCAAGAGACCAGGACACCTTGGAGTTGGCTCCTGGTAAGTTCAGCTACCAGCCAGACGTGTTTGTACATGTGCATCTCTCGGGCACAAGGGAGCTGGGATATCACTGAAGCCAGGAGCCCACCACTAAGTAGACCAAGTGGCTAAGACAAGTTACTGGTGGGGCCTGTAGTGTTCTTGTAGCTGTGGGAGTGCAGGTCTGCGTACCAGCAATTGGACTGGGAGCTGTGGGTCTCTGTGGCTCATGTGCCCACAGCTGGGGTGTCCAACAATCAAGGAGCCAGCTACTGAACAGACTGAGGGCATAAGGTCAGTTACTAGAGGGATCTGAAGTCTCTGTGTGCATGTGTATTTACATATAGATACAAGTGTATTCATTTGTTTTTGCACAAACAGGCTTTCACCCTGAGCAGCCAGAGAAAGGAACAGGATGTGTCCCTGGGCACTGCTTTTGTTTGCCTGAGTCCTGTGTTCCCTGTCACGTGTCTGTGTGGGCCTATGTTACCAGTCATGTGTACATATATATAGGACATATCTGTGCCTATTGGGAATAATTCCCTTTTGGAAATTAGCCTCACTATTGGCTGGACCTTGGGACATGGAATTATGTCAGTTTTTCTTCAATCAGGCTTCAAGATTTAAGAGGTCTTATAACAAACCAAATTAAATACTGCTTTGTTAAAGCCTTCCAACAACTCAAGGTGATAAGTGGCCCTGAAATGCTCTTTTAAAACTTCACTCACTACAAAAAGTATTATTAATTAAATGAACCTTAAACCATCATTATCAGTGTAATTAATTATGAAGAAACAACAGTGAAATAACTGTAAGACAGGTGTTTAGAATGCCTGAGCTGGTTCCAAAAGGAGCAATTTTCATCCATCAGTGTTAGTAACCCAGTTCAAGTGCAAGGCTTTCAAGATGTACTTCGCTCCTGAGGTCATACACTTGCATTCAGACAACACAAAACTGTGCTGTATCTGTGGTCAGGGCACACCAAGACTGGGAAATGGAGACATTCAACCCCACAATGTCGTTCAGGTCCACGCAAGTGCACTTGCTACAGTTCAGGCACTTCAATATCTTTGCAGTGATTACTACCCTGGTGTTTCAGAGGCATTTGTTACCAGGGCACAGCTGATGAAGGGCACGCCCACAAATAAGCAAACCCAGTTCGGCACTGTGGGTAAAGCTGGCTTGAACCTGAAGTGCCCACTGGAGACACTGAAGAAAAGAAACCCTCTTGAATTCTGAAAAAAACCTGAATTCATTCAGAACGGTTAGCTTTCTCTGCATGAGGTCATCAAGGTCTCCAAATTACAACACTTTCACACTATTTAAGGTATCACAATTCTTCCGACGGTAGATTAGAGTGAGTTGACTATAAGGCTCTTCTGGAAGACACAAACCTGAATAGCAACACTATCAATTGGCTTCCAAAACACCTTGGTTCTTTCTCTTTTTTTATTAAAAAAGTCGTTTAACACTTGTTTTTTTCACTCTATCCAGTAGAACACCAAATCATGCCATGATTGCACAACGCTTGTAATAGTACTTCACAGAAGTTTAGTATATGCCATCTATCATTCTTAAGCTTTAAAATTCTCTTATGATACATGGTAGTAAAAAAGAAAGAGCGTCTTACCAGCTTTGGGCACATTTAGCGTTTTCATTTCTGTCTTGCTACACTTGTCAGCGCTGAAACATGCTTTTGTCTTTATTTTTCCAGTTGACTCCACAGATGGTGTAAAATTTTCATTTTGATTCTGGACATTTATTTTAGAAAGCAATGAAGCACCTCCCTCTTTCTCATCTATCTGGAAAAGAGAAATAAGTTCACAATAGCATTTTCTTCATGCAGGTGAAGAGAAATAGAGAAAAGAGCAACAAGAAGGGATCTCAAGACATACTAATTGTCATTATCAAACTTGCTACATAAATATATACATCTCTACAAAACTATATGCATCACTACAAAAAGTGTATGCACACAATACCAAACTCGTGTGTAAATAGTTTATGAATTTAATACAAGTCTTCTGTAAATAAATAAAAATTGTGATGCTTTTCTGTGTCAATAATAAAGGTTTCAGAGAAAGTTCCTTTGCAGCAGAACTGCAACCCAGCATACTAAGACTTTATTACAAGTATCCTGGGTTTTTAACTGCTTTTACAAAAAATAAAATCCAGTAAAGCCCATGCCAAGATGCAATCCCCACCTCCTTTATACTAGAGAATAGTATTTGGGCTCAATACTGATTAATTTTAATTCCTTGAAAAACATTTTTCTGCAACCACTCCACAGTTAGAGAAACCTAACCTGAGAAGCAAGATCAAAGGTACTGAGAGCAAAGCTATCAAAATCTGTTCTGAATATATTATTTAAGCGGACATTGTTTGTGGTGAGCTCAGATGTTATCTTTTAATCACAATACTGTACAAAATACATTTTAGAGCACTATTTGGTTTACCTCCTTTAACTTCATTTCTTGGCCCATCTCCTTCGTTTCACTCTTGAGACAAACAGGAATACATTTTCCTGGTGGTATAAACCTCGGCTTTTTGCCTGCATTTCCTAGGACTTGACTCGGAGCTGCAGATCGCCTCATGTTTAGCTGTACTGCTCTGGAGGATGGACAGGAAGGAAGGAAGCAGATAAAGACAACTATAGTCAGGACAGGCTTTAAATATAAAAATATATCCATAAATGACAACATAAGCACTATTTCAAAATATAAGAGAGCATAAGAGATCTTCAAATAACAATACTAATTCACAAGCATAATAAAAGTTAAGAAAAAATAGTATTGTTGCAATGCTTTGTTTAAGTACTAAGAAAGATCAGCTACAGTAAATTCTGCAGCTGAACATCTCATTTTTCATTTAAAAAGCCTCTAATGCAGTTCCTAATAGCAATAAATGCTCTAGAGATGCACAGTATAGGGCTACTTAACAAACTTACACCAGTTTATAAAAAGAAAAACAATTTTAAGCAAAACTTAGTATTCTAAACACTTGAAAGATAATTTTGAAAAGCCCATTATTAGTGTACAATGAACAATGAATGTTGAAGGTATGTCTCATACCTGAGAACAGCATTTTGCATTAAACAGTCAATTACATTGGTCATTCAGGTTCACCATACTAAGATTAACATTCAGCAGAAAATTATCTCAGAATTACAGTGGATATTATTGCTCCATGTTATGTCCACTTGAACAGTGGAAGGAATGTATTAGAGGTTTTCCCTCAAAATATAAGACCATTATTCCCCTGAACAACCTTAGGACAAAACCAAACATATGCCAGTGTTAATATGACAAAGTTTACTTTGCAACCACTAGAATAACAAGTTATAATCTTAATGCTTCAAAGTAATAGACAGAAATCGAACAAAAGAAGAAAACTCCAACAGAATAACACAGCAGCTGAAATGAAGAAGGCAAGCACAACTTAGAGTACAGTTACAGGTTTAACTCTCCATTTACACATGTTTATTTTAAATGATCCCCCCAACTACTAGGTTAAAAATAAACCATAATACAGATTGCAGAATCAAACTTCCGTACTATCTCAAAAGCACTTGCATCCTGCTGCAAAAGCCAGTGTGTTTCTGCCCCTTTTTTGGTGCTACCCTGCACTCCAGTGGCTTCCTGGGGCACAACCGCTGTTCTTTCCAAGGTTAGCACTGAAGTAGTTTGCAAACATTCAGACACTGGTAGCAGGAGCACTGCTCTCTCCCCCATATTTGCACAATTAGCATATATATGATGCTGTTACTAGACATAAATCTCAGGGGCAGAATGGCCTTAACTGTTGTCACTGCCACTGTGGCTGTTATTAAAAATACGAGGAAAGAAGCCTCTGTCTACAGCAGTTCACTTAAATTAGTCCTACCTGACAACAGTGATAGCATAGGAATTTTAGTTAACCCTATACAATAAGGGAGTAGCTTAGTTATTGCAACAGGAGTATCTGTAGCTTGAAAAGTTACTGTGAACACTGCAAAGGTGTCAGGAACCTTCTGGGGGAGCAGGCTGCAAGTGCCAGTGCTGAGCACAGCCACCTTCAGGTGCCACGTGAATTTGAACGAGTTCTCTACCCAGCCCTACACTGCACAAGGGACACTTGGGAAGACAACACAGGACACCCCACAGCTCTGCATGAGGACTGTGCACAGCATGGCTGCAGTGCTACACTAACCCTGCCCACTGCACTTCTGGTTCCGTGGAATGGGAAAGCTGCACAATTCATAAATTGCACATATCCATGATTTAAAGTCCTCTGGTTTCCAAATCCATTTGGACATTGTGCTGTCATTTGGTCTTAAACCACAAAAAGAACTCATTAGGAGATCTGAAAATTACTAAGACATTTGAAGACACTACCCTTGATAACTCAGTAACTTCACTGTTACCAGTATTACCCACTTGCAACTACAAAGACCCTTGTAGGTTTGTGGGTTTTAAAATGAAATATTGCATCCAGAAATACATCTTTGTCTTTAAAATACAAGCTTTCATAAAATATAACAAAAATACATTTAAAAAATAACAGCCAAAAGGTTTACATTTTGTCCCTTTACACTACTACACAATAGAAATGAACATCACGGATGTACAACAAACCACTGATGCCAGATCTTTTAGATAAGATCAGAGTGGGTGTAGCAAGGGCAAGGAACAGCTCCGCATTATAACTAAATGAATGAACATGCAAATATGCCCTTTCCTCAGAGACAGCACCCATACACCAGAGAACCTTGTCCTTTCCTTACCATTAGATCTGGCTGCAGGGAAACAGCTGCAAGCAATGCAAAAAACCACTGCTCTTAGTTTTTATTAGCAACCAGGCCTGACCAAAGCCAGTGCACCATGAAACCACAGCCCAAACCGTCTCAGGGGTGCATCTGGTGTCTCAGGCACTGAATTCGGTTGTACTTCTGTCCTTAAGGGTACATTAATAGCTGCGTTAAAAATGAAATGCACATACAAAGAACGTTTCAAAATTTTACACATCCAGCTCAACACGGTGTGCACGGAGCTCTGCTACAGGCAGCTCCAATACCCATCTCGGCCCAAGCTTAACACGCTGCTCCTTGAATGTTTGAAGAGGCACTGCCGGCACAGATGGAGAGGCAGAACAGAGGTTGTGGGCAACTACAGAGACGTGACACAGCATCAGCTTTTACTCAGGTAAATTGCAGGCAGCGAGTGCATCGCCTTGAGCATCAATATTACTGAAAAGTCGCTTCAGATCAGAAGCTGTAAGCAATTTTTACAAGAGCATGTAGTGATAGGACAAGGAGGAATGGCTTCAAACTGAAAGAGAGAGGGCTTAGATTAAATATAAGGAAGAAATTCTTCACTCTGAGGAGGACTGGAACAGGTAAGGCGCTGGAACAGGTTGCCCGGAGAACTTGTGGATGCCCTATCGCTCAAGGCCAGGTTGGATGAAGCTCTGAGCAACCTGATCTAGTGAAAGATGTCCCTGCCCACGGCAGGGGTGTTGGAACTAGATAATTTTTAAGGTCTTTCCCAGGGTCGCTTCCACCGGGACCCCGGCCCGCAGCTCCCGTACCTGCGGTCCCGCCGCCGCTCGGTCCCGCCTCTGCGCTCAATTGTCCCGCCACGCTCTCCCGGCAGCCCCACCGGCCGCGCCGCGCATGCGCCCTGCGCAGCCTTCCCTTCCCGCCGAGCGCGCGTGCGCCGGAGTTGTGCGCGCGGGCCGTCCCGCTGGAAGGGACCCTGGGAAGGCCGCTCCGGCCCGCCCGCGGGAAGCGCTGCCGTACGCGTGCGCAGTGCTGCCCCGCGGCTCCTGTGCCACACACAACATGGCGGAGCGGCTCCCCGCCGCACCGCCGTCAAGCGAGAGCGGCCGTAAAGGGAGCTTCGGCTGCGCGACAGCGAGCGGCGGCGGGCGGAGTGAGTGAGGGGGCCGCGGGCCGGGGGCAGCGGGGCCGGAGCGGGGGTCGGGCTGGGCCGGGC
>VYZQ01020255.1:0-19793 GCA_013400655.1 Mystacornis crossleyi
AGTAATTAATTAATTGGATGGGTCAGGTACTCTGTGTTTAGTCATTGGCACAAATGAGTTAATGGACTGATCTTAAACAGTGAAAGGAATTGAAACAATGTAATTGAAATTATACCCACATGCACAATTAAATATTTGATTCATTGATGAAGGAGCTCTTTGAGAGGGCATTTTAGACAGTTCTGAAGACTCCCTCCAGTCATCTCCTGCTGTGCCTACACAGATTTGTTGGTTTCAGTGTGTTAATCATCCTGGGAGAAAAAAAAATCTGGTCCTTTCAGCGACTTCTCACATGGTTCTTGCTGCATAATTGATCAAAACTCACCCCTTTTATACATTTTTCCTGCTAAAACATGGTTACATAAATTCTTTTACATACTATGCATACTATACCAGCGCTTTAATTTACCCTTTAGATTGACTGGTTCAAATAGTTAATAATTTCATCAATATTCTTATCCTTAAACAATCATAGGCTATTTCTACTGAGGTCTAGTGACTGAAATCTTTGATATTAAAATCAAGATGGGAAGGGTAGTGGGTTTCCAAGCAGCATAACTGGTGAGCATGACGGTCTCCATAGTTTCTTGAACTTATGTCAGTCTTTTTTCTGAAGAGTGAACAAGAGAATAAGGTTGTATCTTTATCAATGACTGTGTAACACAGAAAGAAGTTTCTGTCTGCCTATAAGCATTCAAGAGCAGGACCTTTCTTTATAAACTGATATTTAATTTTAAAAGTATTAAGATAATCTAAGGTCAGACTATTATCCTCTTACCCATCGTTCTGAGTAGTAATCAATGGTGCTGCTTATGGCAGTAAAATCTCCCTAATGTGATTGCATGCAGGGCTCACAGCCTGATCTATGAATGTCAGCATCATATTAAAAAATCACTTCTGAAACACTTAACAAACTACATGACTATGAAATTTACTGTAATTTTCCAAGAAATAAAAGCTGCACAAATCCTAAAAAAGCAAACCAAACTAAATAAAACCTCCAAATCATCAGAGAATATAGAATAGTGTTAAAAGCAATATTCAATGTTAATAAAGAGGTGATATCAAATATTCACAGGTTCAGTATGAAACATACAAAGTAAGGAAGGAACACAGTATTTAGAGGGACAGCATAATTTTTATTCTCATGGTGATGTTTGTTATGTTCTGAGTAAATTGCACACAATTCTGAAAATCCTACTTGAATAATTATACATTCTGTTTGTGTACTGTTTAGTTCTCTATAATTACGCTTATCATTACAATATTACATATTCAGTTTTGTTCTCACTGAAATTAATAGGCAGTCTGTCTTTCTTAGTATAATCTTGACGTAATAAATATAGCCAAAATGTTCATGAAGGGTGGTTTTATCCAAATGTCTTTCCAGACGCCAGTGTTGTATGTAACTGTGAAAAAAAAAAAATTCTGAAATTCAGCATATACAGGAATATTATAAAAACAAATCAACATATTAAAATTATTTATGTTTCATGTCAGGACTACTTCTTTTCAAGTTAGTTTTTCAGTTTGGGATTTTGGCTTTGTTTCCACCTCTTTGCAGTTTTAAGTGAGGAAGAGGTCAATAGCAGAAGGATCAACAACCCATGTATTCCTGACATGAAAAACCCTGAATCAAGACCTTGGGTAAGACAGAGCCAGGTGTGAACTGGGCATGAACTCTCACTATGTGATTTAGGAAAATAGAGCTATATATTGCACTCCAAATTCTACCTATTCTAGTGTATTTCTAAGAAGACTATTGATTTCACTAAAACCACATGAAAATGTACTTTTGGAAAATTTCCAGATGGTTATAAACACCTAGAAAAGCACAGATTTTTGGCCAACTATTTATTAAAAACCTTCCTGCTTCAATTTAAAGTTTGAAGTTTATCATGAAAGATTACTGGCTTGAAATGTACAACAGAGAAATATTTTTCTCTAAGAGCTCTATTTAAGTTGCTGCTTACTATCTTTTACACTCCAGGTTATAAATGTTTCACTCTATAACTCTGAAAAATGCACATGCCTTTTCTAAGATGTATTAGTGTACAGCTACAGAAATCCGTTAGCTTGTAGCAAACAGATAAACACCCCCCCAAAAAAAATTAAAAAAACAAAACAAAACAAAAAAAACCCAAATCAAACAAACAGAAAAGCCCACTACAAAAACAAAACCAAAAATCAACCAACCAACCAACCCCCACAGCAAAAAAATCCAACAAAACAACAAAACAACAAAACAACAACAACAAAAAACAAACAACAAAACCCCAGAACAAAATCAAAAAACAAACCACAAACCAGAGTCTGTGTTGGTTATATTTCTCTCTGCTACCTTGTTGATTACCATAATCACTATAAAATGTTAAGTACCTCCACGAAATAATGAATGAGGCATACAATTGCTATTGAGACCTACTTAAAAGATAAAATGTAAAAAATTTTATTACAATCCTTTTATTTCATGAAAAAATTTATATACTGAAAAGAGTACATCAAATGGAAATATGGAAAATATTTGTAGACTTGGAATGTCATGATTGGTATATAGTATATGATAAAAGCATTATCAGCAGCTGTCAGAATGAATTAACATTTGAAATCTTAAAATCAGCAATAAAGAGAAAATAATACTCTTAGGAATAATATTAGGTTTATCATATCTAAAATGTGACACTGGAAAACTTAAGTTTCCTTGTTTATTCAAAATATGGGCTAATAATATCTTTTGCAATTACTGGATTAAATCAAGGCAGTGTCCTAAACATATAACAAAGTGGAGTCAACTCGACTCCATTGGCTCCATTGCAGCAATCTGGAGTCATGATGTGGCCAAGCTATCTTCAGGCAAAGGTAGAAATAATAGGTTTTTATCCACAAAGAAATGCACAGAAATTCTGCTAGAGCAATTACTTCTAAACCCAGGGTAGAATAATGAATATGCTAAACATTCAGAGACTTTTTAAAAAATTTTCATTATTTTTTATAAACATAAAGGATCTGAGTACTACACTATCAGAGTATGGGGTGCATATAAACACCTTCTTTCCCTACAGTGTTCCTACACCAGGTCACCTTTTTCTCTTACTAGCAGTTATGTTGTCATTTAATTTCTTGTTCTCTTTTTGACCCTGCAACACTTGAACCCTAGAAGTTTAACAACATCAGATATCAGATCAGATTATTTTATTTCAGCTTTCTAGAGCTGCTTGCCAGAAAAGCAGAGAATTAATTTCTCTACTGCTTTCTTTGCTTTTCTTTCTATTTCAAAGCTCAACAAGTAATAAAACAAAGCTTTTTTGATGAAAATTAAGCATATAAACAAAGAAACGGCTTAAAATTTTGACCACTTCCCATGTAAAACATGTACTGAAGTGCAGGAACCAGTTGCAGGTCATAATTTTAGCCTCAAAGGGATAATTAATTAAGTTTCCGGATAGCTAACTCTATCTTGGAAGACAATATAATTTCAAATAATCCCTCCTATGTCTTTTACTTACTGGTTTAAGCTTCTTTCTGTATCATAATCTGAATCCATTTCTCAGATATGAAAATACTTTCTCTTTTCAGTTTTTAGTTAAACGTGTGTTAAATCTGTACTGTAAATTCAGCTACTGATTTCAGCTTTAAATTCTGCACGTGCTTTATTTCTGGGGAGACAATTTTGAGTAAGTAATCAGGTATGTTTCTGTATGTAATTATTCACTAGACACACATTAATCAATATAATTGTAGTCATATAGACCTCCGTATACCCTACCCCTGCTCACGTGCAGTCGTACAAATGCACACAACCACATTGTTTTATCTGGAGAAAAAACATAGGAAAGCAATATTTTAAAATATACAGAGATATTTGCAAGCAACACAAATATATGTAAATATTATTTAATACAATAAACAATGTAAAATTTACATATATGAGATGATATCTAATGAAAAATACTGGTATTTTTTCTTCTGTATTGTTCTCTTCCTTTCTGATTTTTGTCTTCTAAAACCCTGCTTAATAGTGGATGCCCAACAGTTATATGACATTTTCTTTGCAGCTATTGCATTTTAAATATTTCTTTTTTGTTGGCATCATTTCTAAATTAATGTAGTCAACAACAAGCAGTAAAACCTTCAAGCAATTAATCAGCAAAATAAATAGAACATATATGCAGCTCCTAGATTTAGACTACGTTTATAAAGTAATTTTCTGATTTTTTTAATGCCAATTAGATCAGTTCTTGTTCAAGAGAAGGTTAATACATCTTAAAAGAATAGTTTTCTATAATTTTTCACTAAGTTGATGCTTTGATTCACTTTTATTTATACAGATGAGTTTCAAAGTAGTGTTTAAGGCAAAACTATTTCTAAATGTGAAAAACCAGAGAGAAAATATATGCTTATTAACCTTTTTATGTTCTTAGTTCCCTAGTCTGGAGGGTTGTGCTAATGTTCTGCTAAATTTGTCATTTGACTTTTATGAAAATTTGTCAGTAATGGTTAACCATTTACAGTTTTTCCTGGAAGATTTTTGTTAAGGCCCTTTGTCTATTGCCATCTCCAAAGAGGACAATGTACAATTACTTGTATTCAGGGTGGATAAATCAATTTTTTTTTCTCTGAGTCCAATCACAGAAGTTGAAATTAAATGGAGGTTAAACTCTTCTTTGTGACTTAGGGTTGGTTTTTTTACTATTTTTTTTTAACTTCTTGGAAAACTGGGAGAGAAATGCAGAAAATAAAGAGTCTTCTCACAAAATCTTAATGAAAGGGTGTTCAGCTGATTATTTTCAGAAGTTCACCCTCTTTCCTCTTACCCTCTAGGATATTTTTCTTGCCTGGATCACAGTCCCTGTGTAACTAATGAAGGTTTGTCCTATAATATCATCAAACTTAGTCAGTTGCGCAGTTTTTTAAACATATGATCAGTGCCACAAAACAAACATTGAAAGCTTGATATCTTTTGGCTGACAAAGAAAGCCTAAAATGTTTCAAAGAGACTGCTTATCAGTCGTGTGCAGTCAGCTAAATAGCAACAAACACACCAACACTCTCTGTGGTGAACAATTTGAGGAAAAATAGTAAACTTAATGCCTAACAAAATCACTTCCTTTTGATGGTTCACCTTCCAGTAACTAATTTATTAAGGACTGTTAGGATTGTTTTGTTTCATTTGGGGAAAGGGGTGCGGGGAAAGTTTAAAAAAGAACAACGAGTTTGTCAAACAAAGTTGTTTGAGTTAGTATTGTTGCTCAAAGAATTACAAAACCTGGAGCAACGTTTCATGAGCTAACCTATTTCTTTTCTTAGATCTCAAGTCATACATTTACAACATTTACAGAACACAGAGCCCTAGATTGTCTGAAGTGTCTTATTATTTATATTTCAGTGTCATTTACATTTAAAAGTTTTTTACAAGTTTTTGTCTAACTTTGTTTTAAGCGCATTCAAAGAAAGTTAATTTAACAATTTAATTACTTTGACAGAGTGAAAGATTTTCTGTGCTGCGTACTTTAGGCTGTCCTTACTACACTGTGACTTTTTTTTACAAATTTGACATATTTTATCATGTCTGTTCTCATCCTTCAATTGTCTAATTCAACAAAAAGCTTTAATATTTTCTTGCAGGTTATGATTTCCAGACATCATTCTTCCTTTTTGCTATTCTCTGAGATCTTTCTGTTTCACACACTCTGGTTCAGATAGTTCAAATATGATGCCCAGAACTGACACAAATTCTCAATCTCAAATATAGCATGTGGATTACTCCAAATATTTTACATGGCAAACTCCTGTTTATACATTCAGCTACATTGATTATGAGTTTGAATTTTTGCCACATTATGACATTATTTACTTTCAGTTTCTTACAATCTTCCCATGTTTACAAGATTCAGAAATGTTTTTCTGCAAGATCATTCTTCACATTATTTTCACTGAGGTTGCAAACTTTCGGATAGCAAAGGAATTGTGATTGGTAGTGGTCTTACTTTTTGTCATTCTTACCATGATGTTCCTTTAGTCAGGGAAAATTAGCTATTCAGACTGTATTTCTAAGCTTTATTTATAAGAAAGTAACATGAAATGTGCTCAGCAATCCCTCTTAAATAATTATCAAAAATAATTTTATCATTTAGGTTCATTTAACCTTGCAAGATTTCTTTTTCAACTTTTTCTCTCCTTACAAATTTTTTTAATATTTGCTGGAGCTCTGGATTTGAGGACATCAAAGTGAAAAGTCGTTTTTAATTCTCATATACTTTATACTTAAGTTCTTCCAAAATAATATTCAGTTTTATTTTTATTGTCAATCTACCCAAAAACTGACCATTGAGGGAAAAACTGTGGCTAGAGTGGGAACATAGACTTTGGCAAACCAGAGTGAGGTAAGAACGAGAATGTAAAATATTTATATATTTTTTTCCTTAGACAGTAATATAGTAAATACTACTACTACTACTACTTTTCATTATTATTATTATTATTAATTCTTTTAAACGTCTATATTTCTTCCTAGTTTATTCTCAAATTATATATTTTTTTGTTTTGTTACTCTTAAGTTTACTTTTTAAACTTATATCCAAATTAGTAATTTGATAAATTCTCTATTTCTTTAGTTTTGTGGGGGTTTTACCTGTTTTGTTTCGGTTCATGACTGAAGTCCTGATTTTTCCAAGTGAGTATCTCTGTAATACTTATATTTTCCTTCCATTAGTGTGTGCTTATATTAGCTGCAATGTTCTTTTATGAAACTGTCCATTGTGTGAACTCAGTAATGTTTCCTGTGAGGAAACAATCAGACCTGGAATCTGCTTATTTGTATCTATGGATTTTAATATGCATAGTTTTCTGCATTAAAAAATAAATTTTGACATTCACAGTGATGAATGTTGAAATGTTGAAATGATGAAAGTTTTCTTACCCAATTTACCTTTTAATTTCATGTACTCAGTCATTTTGCCCTTGTTGATCAGAAACAAAGACAAAAAGCTTTAGATTTGTCTTTGACTTCTGCATCCAAATGTTGGCTTCAACAGACTCCAAGAACTTGCTTAATGATCTTACAGATTTCTGTATCTGAACATATCTCTCTGTGTCCAAATTCTTTACTTACAGAGGCACAGCTGGTGGTTCATAACTTTTGACTGACTGTGCAACTTCCTGATTACAACTGATTGAAGCATCTCTTTCTGCAATGTGTACTACAATTCTCTTCACAATATGTCTCTCCAATTCGTACTACTGTCATGGTGGGCATTCTAGGGACAAGCGGGTCACAAGCATAATTTGGGTTAGTAATTTACTTCTTTTATTGTGACAGAATCTTTCCTAGCACACATTTCTCACTCTGTTAGAAACAAACAGCTTGCAGAAATCCAGGTTCAAAGAATACTGGTGATCTTTTTCCTTTACATTACTTTAACTGGGTTTTTGTACAGTATGTACTTTTCTACTAATTACAGTGAATCTGTGGTTTCAATTTTAATTGCAAAGTTATATTACCTGTAATCCAAATATAAATTCTCTTTAACCAATAGAAGACATTAGGAATGTGAAGAGGTGACCCCCGTGGCGGGGATGGGCATGAGTGGATGCGTGGGGCACGGGGTTTCTCTGTCCCTGTTCCCTGGTCATGTGTACCCCAAATCCTGTCCCCCATTGGTCAGTTTGAATGTAGCCCGCGGGAATCCTGTACTTAAGGGAGTGTTCACGGGACCCCGGGGGGTTGTTCCAGACCTGTTCTGGGGGCAGGTCGCTGTCGGAGTCCCTGTCGGGCTCCGGCCATGTGCGGCCAGGGAGAATAAAATCTGAAAACATCTATCAAATATCGTCTCCTTGATTCTTCCACGGGCCAAGGCTGTCTCGCAGGGAAGGTTGCAGCCACCCCACTGCAACAGGAATGCACTTCATTTTATATATTTCTAAATGTTATACTTTGGTTGTTTTATGGCCAACAGGCCCTCCTTCTACAATGATACAGTTGTAGATCTTCATTAACTCTTGGCCTACAGATGTCCTGCTTCTTAGCATTTTTCTTAGTTGTTTATTTGTCACATTTTAAATCAACTATGATTCTGGGAACTCCTTATCTCAATTTTCAAGTTCTGAAATTAGGCTACCTATTCTTAAGCATCATATGGCATTGAACTTTGGTCTGTATTTATGACTTGATTTTTTTTCACAAATAAATGCTTCAGTACTTAAATTCCCCTTTAGCATTAGTCCCATGATGTGATCTTAATTTGTAGTCTTTGTCAGTCTTGAGAGTGGTATTTTTATGCCCTTCTCCTTTCTATTTGGCCCAGCCACAATCTTATAATTTTGTAATACATTAAGTCCTTGATATGTCTGTCTTCCCTTTTCCCACTGCTACTCTTTCTTAAACTGCATGTGTAGCAATAATCTAATTTAAATTTGATATTCCATTCAATTATGCACTAAGATTTCGAGTTTTAATATTCAAAAAACTTTGTCTTCATTTTAAACTCAGAGGGACTGGTCTGTGGTCCAGTGAAAGGAAGACCAGGGCTTTTCCTAACAGAGTTAAAAACTGAGGAGAGGTTTGCATATGAATAGTTTCCAAGGAACAGGACTGACTGGATTTACAATGCTAATTCCTGTTCTGAGAAAACAAACTGAAATTGTCGGATTGCATGTTTAAACTGGTAGTTGTGAAATGTCTAACAATCTGTCAGAGAAAACTTTGCAGCAAATTACATGCTAGGTAGATATATATATCATTTGTATAATTTCTATGTGCTCATATACCTTTGTATGCATGTATATGCCCTTGGAACTGTGCCGCTCATTTTTTTAGAAGATATTTATTCTGTACTTGGCAAGAACTGCAATTTTAAGGCTACTCACTAAAATCAGAATAACTTTTCCTGGGTTTGATTAGAACTAGAATACCTGAATACTCTAGATATCTATCTAGAGTATTCTAGTATCTAACTCACTATCCAAATTATTTAAAAAATAACATGGTCAGTAGTTTAAATTCAGAGTCCACTCTAAGTGGATGTGATGAGGCTGCACCAGTGCTGAATGCAGTGGGACAATCAGGATGGGTTTGCTTTCTAGGCTGCCAGGGCACACTGCTGGGTCACACCGTGCTGCTGCTGAGCAGCAGCCCCAGATCCCCTTCTGCGGGGCTGCTCTCCAAGCAGTCCTCTTCCAGTTTGTACTTCTACCTAGTCTTATTCTGTCCTCGATGCAGAATACAACACTTGAACTTGCTGAATTTCATCACATTAATCATTGCCCAGTGCTCTAAGCTGTCTAGATCCCTCTGTGAGGTAAGACAGCATCCCCTCCCAATTTGGTATGATCAGCAAACTCGCTAAGGATGCATTCAACTCTAGCATCCAGATCATCGATGAATATATCAAACAGAACTGGCCCTAGAACTGAACCATGAGGAACATCACTGCTGACTGGTCACTAGATAGATGTAGCCCCATTCCTAAAACCCTTTGAGCTCTGCCCTTCAACCCTGCCCAGTGCACCAGGAAGCTGCTCATCCCACAGCTGGACAACTTGTCCAGATGGATGCTGTGAGGGGCAGTATCAAAAGCCTTACTTAAATCCAGAAAACCTACATCCACTGCCATCCCTTCATCCACTAGGTGGGTAACATATTTAATAAGAGGTATGTGTCTCTGTGCATTCACACATCCAGCTATATAATAAGGAATATACTGTGCAGATTTATGAAAAGCAGGAAATTAGTTTCATTTTAGGATTTAATAGTAATATCTGGGAAAACAAGGGGGAACTGCAGATTTTGTATAAATAGACTTGAAAGATTTCCTTACTCCCTTGAAATACAGGGAAATATGTTTGTATCTAAAACCACTATCTCTGTTTATCATGATTGAAAAAACACTCCACTCATTCAAAGTTTCTCTGGCAAAAAAAGAGGTTTTGTTCCAAAAGATTTTTCACAAGTTTTCTATGTTACAATGTGGTAATGCAGACAGACTATAAATACGTATGTAGCCTTCCCAGTTATAACATTATATATATAAACATATAGTAATTTGTAAGTTTGAAAGTGCTGTAAGGAGTTGCCAAATAGAGAATACTTTAGAGAATAAATTAAACATTGTCACCCTCTTGTTAAATTGGACAAATATTCCAAACCCAGCAATGCAGAATTATATGACAAACAGTAAGATACTGTATTTACGAAAGGCTAAATTAGAGATATATGAAGTGTAGAATCGATGGTGCTATATCAAAACTGTTTAAAGAAGGCAGAAAAGTTAATGAATTAATAATCAAATTCCAGCTGCATTAGATTTACATGGCAAGGTTTCAATAGTCAAGGAGACTGCAGGGGTGGCTTTTGTGGGAAGACACCAAAAGCTGTCCCCAGGTCCCACAGAACCAGTTCCAGTCAAATCCCAGATGGACCTGCCACTGGCCAAAGCCCAGCCAATCAGGAATGCTGCACCCTGTGAAGAAGACCATGGTGAAGCAAGTTGGCCCCATGCAGTCAATGGAGATCCATGGTAGAGCAGATATCCACTCTGCCAGCTGTGGAGGATCCAGTGCCAGAGTAGGTGTATGTGCCCCGAAACAAGCTGTGCCCCTGTGGAAACTCCTCGGTAGAGCTGGTTCCTGTCAGGATCTGTGGCTCTAGGGAGAAAGGAAACCATAACAGAGTAGGTTTTCTGACAGAACATGTGATGCCATAGGGGACCCACACTGGAGTTGTCTGCTCCTCACAAAACGCACCCCGTGTAAAGGACACATGCTGGAGCAGTTCTTGAAGAACTGCAGCCCATGGGAAGGACCCACACTGCAGGGTTCTGTGGAGTACTATCTCCTGTGGGAAGACCCCACAGTGGAATAGAGAAAAAGTGTGAGGAGAAAGGAGCAATAGGAACCAAACTGTTACTTTCATTTCCCATTTCCTTGTGCTGTTCGGGGCTGGTGGGGTAGTGCTTTGTTTAATTGGCAATAAATTAAATTAATTTCCCCAAGTAGAATCTGTTTCACCTATGATGGTAATTGAAAGATCTTGCTGTTTCTAACTCTACCTATAAGTTTTTTGTTAAGCTCTTCCTGTTGAGTTGATGGAGGGGGAGTAACAGAGTGGCTTGCTGGGCACCTGGCAGCCAGCCAAAGTCACCATACCACACCAGCTCAGTATAATGCCAGTAAAAAATAAAGTAAGAAGTGATGTAAAAAGGAGGCTCTCATTTGTGTTTTAATAATAAAAGTTCTGCACAAGGGTTTTTCAGTAATTATATTTATAAAGCCTTGGTGAGTACTGTGTCCAGAATTTGACATCTGTCTAAAAAGAATCATAGAAATATGGAAGAAAGGCTCAGGACGAGGTCAGAAAACATGACCATTGAAGGAAAGGAAGAATTTAAGGGGACAAATACGTCATGTCATCTTAAACCTAAGTGTCATTTTTTGTGCCCCATCTTCACTGAGAGGAAGGGAAAGAAATCTGTACACTTTGAAACAGTAGCATTACATGCTAAACATTTTATTTTTTAACTGTTGCCTCTTCAAATTTTAGAATTTTTTCTACTGAAGCTTCTTAATATTCTGTTTGCATAATGTTTTCCAGAGGAAGATGTACTATTTTTGATCTTTACCAGTACATAAAAATCTGTCAAATTACTTTAAATGACTCTCAGACTTTATTACATACATGAAAAACTGAGGATTGGTGACAAAAACATAATAGATCTATAATACAGTCCACAGTGGTTATAGAGAAAAAGAATAAGATCTTAGCAGTTCCGTAAGAAATTATAATCCTTTAAGTCTCCATTTCACTGTCACGAGGTTACAGAGTGCAAAAAGAAAAAAAAATCAATTTCCAGTGAGTCATTATTTTATACTTTAAACAGAATATTTCTAGGTTTTAATATTCCATGGAGGCTATCAGTGGAAAACAAAGAGTCTCTTACAAAGTTGTTTGTATTTTGAGGGTATTTAGACTTTCATTCCTAGAAGACTTGGGAAAGCTTTCTACATAGATAAAATGTTGACTTTACCTCAATAAATGCAGTTCCATATATTACAGTCTACACTGAAATATATCCATAATTAGAATTCTAACGAGTGATTTTGTAAATTTATAGGATGCATTACTACTTTATGGACATTTTAATTTACTACTTGAATTAGTAGTCCACATTAGTGACATTATAAAAAAAAATGGAAAAAACCACAAACAATTATAAACGCTAAATGGGATTGAGTAAGCATTTTTGTTAGCCCCCAAGCTATCCTGATAGTTTTATTGTCTTAATCAACTTAGTTGACTCATTTTACTGCTCTTTTGAGGTGGATGTTGTGGACACATGCTGGGGTACTAGTTCACTTCTGCCAAATTAAAAATGATAATTCTCATGCGTGAAATAATGGTATGGACTAATGACCAAGTCTCAGCATAATTTGAAGTGAAGCCCCAGCAGGTGGCAAACAATTAAACACATAACATAATATAATATAGTCACAAGTATTTTTTTTCTTTTCTTTTTAAATAAAAAATGAAGGCAGGGAAATAAGGAAAGCAAATATTCCTTTCCTTGAACAGTGCTAAACTCCACAATAAATTCAGAGGGAAAAATGAGGAAGAAATTAAAAATATGTCATTGGAAAGCCACCAACTAATAGAACTCTCCCAATTTTAACACAGAATTCTAAATACTAGGTAATTTTCTTTTCTTATAAAAGAACAGACATGATTCTATTCCCACTGAAACAATAACCCAAAATTATAAACCCCAAAATTTTGTTCAGTAGTAGAATAAACCTTAAGAAACACTTTGACATTTCCTAAGACCTGGAAATAGTTTTAAGCCAACTTGAGAAACAAATATGTAATAATTAGGTTATTATTTAAATGAGAAAAGAAACACTAATCCCAAACCCCAAACCAGAATAACTTCCCCCTACAAAATCCTATCTAATTATCCCTTACTTCTACATTGGATCGCTTATTTACATGACTTCTAAAATTGTTATGTGAAAGTACTGAACTTGTGTCTCACAGATAATGATGAGCAATGTTTTTCTTGATAAAATATTTTTTGAAGAACGTGGTATATTTTCAGGGGCTTATTTCTTGTACCTGCAGGCATTCAAAAATACAGTAACTGGACTGTAATTTCAAAGATAGATTTATTCATCTTACAAATATTTGTAATCTGAGTTTCATATTGTTTAATATAAATTTGTATTTCATTGTGAAATTTCAGGTTATTTTAGGAGTTTGGTGACTGTCTGCTTAAGGATATGTTTCAACATATGCTAAAACAGAAATAGTTAAATACTTCTATAGAATGGGCACTCCAGAAAGGATTGATGTAATTTTAGCTCTTAAAAAACTCTGTAGATTTGTGTTGCTAATGAATTTTTAAGTTAGATAATACTGAGGGGATTTTTTAATAAATAGCTAAATTATTTAAAAATCATTAATATAGAATAAAAACTGGCTCAAAATCAGCAAAACATTCATTTTTTAAACTTATATCTACTAGAACATATATAACTTAAGAGCAAAATGAAGTTATTTTAACAACAATACTTTCTGTTGTTGCTAAGTATTATAACTTTAAGACAGGAATAAGGCTGAATATAAGAATGTAATCAAGCGGTTCAATTAACATAGAATTTTTCTACTCTGTTTGTTAAAGCCCCTGAACGTACTTGTTATTTTTATTTTGAAGATTAAGAGAAATGCTGGTTTTCAGGAGTAAACAAAAGAAACTCAGGATAAGACATCGCAGTTGCTGTATTGCTTGTATTTATCTAATTTTAAGGGGCAATTTGCAGCTGCAGCTATCATTTTAAAAGGCCTCTTTTGGAGAATGTCATGCTGGGAAAACTACTAGAGAGACAGACTTCAAAAGAGCAGATGAGCACACTCCCAAACACAAGGCACTTGTGGTAAGGAGACTTTCTCCTTTTAGTCACAGTGTGATGGGGAAACCTGAACAGAAATTTTGTGAAAGGTTTTTGTCTGAGGAAATGTGGAATTAGATCTGGGTAAGTGTGTTGTATTAGACCATGGTTTCCAGGAACCTAGTGTATTTATTCTCTGGTTGTTCAGGGTTGGGTTTTGAGTTTTTTGGTTGTTGGTTTTGCAGGGTTTCTTGTGGGCTTTTTTTGTTTTGTGGGGGGGAGTTTTGTTTGTTTTGTTTTGGGTTTTTTGGTTTTGTTTTGTTTTCTTTCCAAGCTTCTGCAATAACTCTGATAAACAATTTTTAAGGCCCACAAATGTTTACAAATAATTTTCTTCTCTCTCTGCCCAACCCTTTTCCTTTATTTGTACTTTTGTCTGGTCAGCTCAGCACAGATACCATACAATTATATGTGAAGAAAAATCACACATTTCATTTGAAAATTAATTTTTTCTTTAACGCATATGATTATATTAATTTCTCTGAGGATTTAGCCTAGTATTGTCCCACCTCTGGACTTACTCTCTACTCCACTTTTAATTTAGTGCCAGTGCATACAGAAAAATGTATTTGAATGTATTCCTTTCTTCTTCCAAGAGGACATACATTTTGGTGATGAGGCCTGCTCCTTTTTTCCTATTGCAAAGAACTTTCTATGAAGAAACACCCACAAGGGAATATGTTATTCTCTGCACCATCATCACCTTCAGCTTATCTCCTGTAGCAATTCACTCTTTCAATTTTCTCAGAGCTTGAAGTAATTTCCTTCATGAGGCCTGAATTTTGCTATTGGCGAGGAAGGAGAGGGATGAAGAGACAGGACAAAAATTGTTTCTCCCATCTTTTTGCAAAACCATCATCAAGGCAGCGTTTATTGCTTTTGTTTCGTGAGAAACTTTTGCATACTGAGAAATTGTAGTTGTGATTTACTTGTAGTATGCACTTGGAGCTATACACAGATGTCATAATCCTCCCAAAGAAGTTTAATGTAGGGATTATGCAATATGATCTGAAAACTACACCTATCCAAACTCATTAGAATGGATTTTCCTGAATTTTTAGTACATCTTTTCAATTATTTTTATTAAGATCTCTGACACAAAATCCACAGGAAAAAAATCAAGCTGCACTTTACAAGACATTTCCTGTTAATTCAGTGTTGTAGATGTTCAACAGCAGTGCTCAGCAGCTTACATTTTCACATAAATGTAAGAATGAGAGCCTGAGGCAATCTGAATACAGGCTTTTCAGACTTCAAAGGAGGAATGAATGATTTTTGCCCTGCTTTTGCCATCCAGAATTGGCCTAAGCTTGGGGAGCAATTAAAATTAAATGCCACTGAACTGCAGAAAGTGAAGATAGGCAGCTCTGGGCACGAGCACACTTGTATGAAGTCCCCTGACTAATTCATATCTTGGTGTCCGTAAAGCAAGGAAGGAAGTCAGTGAGACCATTTCCATAGAAATAGAGCAAAGGGCAGCTGCATTAACCTCAAACATAATGATTCACATCTGTTTCAAACCAGCTGTTTTTCAGTTTCTGGTTGCCACATTTTCAGGAGAGGTACCCTCTGCAAAAACAATTAGCTACTAAAGATCAGAGTGTCTCTTCCTCAGTCCTAATCTATTCTTTTGTAAATAGCTCTCAGGGCACTTAAACATATAGACAAAGGAAATTGTACCAGATCTCTGAGTGTGCTCAAAGATGGAGCCTTTATTTAAAGGATGGGATAGTATTTTTTGAACAAAGGTTTTATTTATTTTTGTTTCATAGGAGCCAGAAATAGTTTTATATGGATATCACTGAAAATCATAATAATATTTAAGAATATATGCAGGACTACTGAATTAAGAAATATATATTAAAACGTGTTTCCTGACATAGTTTTGAATTTTGAAGTTAAAGTCTAGCAACAAATACCTGAACATCACTTTCAGTAAAAATTCAGAACACATTTAAAAAAAAAAAAGCAACGAAAATCAGCAATCTGATAGGCATAGAATAGCCTGTCTAGTGTTCCAAGTCATGTTCTGAACGGCTGACATAGGCATTATTTTGTGAAAGGAAGTAGAAAAGAGGAGAAATGTGAAAATTTTTAAGAATGCTTGCCTATATAAGACAAGGAAGATTTCAATGTAGTTCTTTTAAAGTCTCAAAAATACATAATCTACAAGGATTAGTTTTCTGGTCACTTGTTTTTTTAATGGAGTCAGAAAAATACAACATTTTATCTGTTGTGTTAATGACAGAGCTCCAAAAGACATGACTCCACTGTAGAAATGGAAATTGCGTGATAACCAGTGTTTCCCATCTACATCAACTCTTCATAATTGCTCAATTAACACATATCACCTCTACATAGCTGGTATTTATTAATCACTAAAAGTCCCATTTTCCTATTCAATCCATGCTAAATGTTCTCACAGAAATTAGCATTTTGCTGAGACCCCTGATGTTGAATAATGTATTTGTAAAAATCGTTGGGATACCTTTACATCTTCTTCAAATATTTGTGGTGTGATACAGGCATGTATAGATTCCCCTTTGCTCCACAAGAGGTGCTCTGCATTTCAGATGTATTTTGCTTTGTTGTTGGTTTGGCCCTCCCTTTCCCTAGCACACAGAGCAATGCCTGTCACTGAGTGGCTCTATAATACAGTATTGTTATTGCTAGCCAACACATTAGCTTTGCACTGAGTTGACAAGGCCTACGGAAAAGGCTAAAGCTAAAGCTTGTTCTGATATTTTTTGACCTGTCCATACATCATTTACTTTATTTAGTTTAGCTGTAGCAGCAACATTTCACAGAATGGCTTGAGTTGGGATGGAGCTTAAAGGTTATCTGGTTCCAGCTCCCCTGCCATAGGCAGGGACACCTTCCACTAGAACAGGTTGCTCAGAGCCCCAGTGATGGGCTGGTTCCTGGTGGAGATGAACAGTGATGGAATGGAGCAGGTCCTGAAACTGAAGAGAAGTAATTTCTTTTTTGATTATTTGCATGAAAAATTAACAGAATCCTGTTGAAACAGCATTATCCTTCTCTAAGAACAATGGTTGTGATAACCTAAGACCCCTGGATGAACCACCACCCAAAACTCAACAGTGGTCAGAGCACACTCTGCTCTGGAAGTTCTACACAAAAGAGGTTTCAAGTGAATCGTTCTCTGAAACAGCCCATCTTTCTTCCTTGACCCACTGAGGACAACTAGGCTTAATTCAATTCTTCAGGTAAGACTGACATAAAGTGAGGTAAGATTGAAGAAATTCAAGACACCACTCCTAGACAGGAATATTGCAAAACCCCAGACAGTAACGTTGAAATGAACTGCACAGAATCACAGAATTTTCTAATCAAGCAGTGTCTACAGTGATTTCTTTTTTACTCTTGTAAAATTTGTATATAAGTTGGAGTTGCAGAACAAAATGTAAAAAGTATAAAAAGCATCTTATCAGACATAGAAATGGCCCCAGGTGGACCATACAGTGAGGAGGAAGCCATCAACATGTACATCATACTCCTCACAACCTCAGATCTTAGAGTGCTAAATAATTGTCATAACACCAGAATGAAGCCACAGACTTTAGGATCCAGAAAAGCAGGAGAAGCATGAGAATAAGAGCAAAGTAAATAGAAATTAAGTCCTTGTATAATAGTTTTAACTTCTACACTAATAGTTTCAGTAGTACTGAAACTTTTTCCTGCATGTGCATATTCCTTCTTTTTCTGTAATAATTAGATGTGCATTATTAATGATTTTTGGATTAGACTGGTAAGACTTCAATTATAATAAGTTTTGACTTACATATATGGATATCTAATTTTTGCGTGTAAACAAGATTTTTAGCATAGCACACTGCACATTCATGCTTCCAAAGTGTAGTTGAAGACTATACTTCTTGTTATCCAAGACAGCGGTATCCCTCAAGAGAGGCTGGAGAAAGTTACTTTGCTACTGTTGATATCCACCCTTAAGCATTCCTTCTGGAGACAGAAATATACTTAATTCTGTTTGCCTGTCAGTTATGTCAAATTTTTCTGTGATTTTTTCATCATTTTTTGTTGGTTTTATTGCTTATGGAAACATTTTCATATATTGTGATTTCTGATTGACAACAATATTGAAAAGACATCCATATTCATGGACTGGTAATGAGCATCCTAATTTTTTAGGATTTTTAGGATTTTGCTGAATATTTGATATGTTTTGGGTTTGCTTTTTTCTATTTCCCTTCAGATGAGAACAGAGAAAGATTCTGCGTCCATGTTCAAAGGCAATTATTCAGTTTGCTTCAGAGATACTTATATTAGAAGATCTGCTGCTGTTGCTATTTGGGCAAAGCTATGTCACAGAGACCCTCAAGGGAATCTTGTAAGCCCATCAGAAGGGCTCCTGGTGCTTCTTTATTTTCTCCCCAAATTGCACAACCTTCACCAGAAATCATGAATTTCTTGATGTATCTTCATTTAATCTTCAAGTTTTTTCTGTCATAACAATGTCAGCCACAGATATGTCTGAATTCTTTTTTTTTTCTAAGAACATATAGCTAGAATTTGTAGTATAGACCTTATGTACCACACATTCATTCACAGTATGTTTATTTTCAAAAGCCTGCAGTTTGTCGCCATGCCCAAAGGCCCTCCTTTATTCACCCATGTGACATAACCAAGATGTTTGAATGCAGGAGTGAAAACTGGGCCTACTAAGATGGATGCATGTACCAGATTTAGAAATGCTGTGCCATAAACAACACTTTGTAATGGAAAATGCCCTGCCAATACTGTTGACTCTCTCTTATTCCAAAAAAGCTTTTCCTACTGTAGCAACATATCAGCTGTTTACAAAAGCAGCTAACAGTCACTAATAAAGCCAAGCCTCTGCAAACTTACAATCTACCTGGTACAGCTGATTTACACAAGATCTGAAAGAATGATTCTTCTTGGATTTCTAGTTTATTGCATCACATAGTTCAGAATCTGTCACAACTTTTACAGTTCAAATGTGATTAAAAAAAAAAAGAAAAAATCTTAAATCCTTTAGTATTACAAATTTAAATAGAATTTTCAGGAAGAGTTGAAGACAAACTAAGATGATCTGGAATACACAGAAGACATTGTTATGAATCATTATGTGTTGCTATCACTTATTAATTCATCAGTGATGGAAAAACACAAAAATAAAAATTTTATGCTGAGCTTTTAAATTAGCTCTACATTTTAGAGATATTTATTGTGGCTGCAATATTGTATGACATATTTGACTGTAAGTATTATTCAACTAGGAAAAAATATATCTGACATAATTTTAGCTACTTGGTTTAAAATAGGGTAAAAGAGATCATAAGAAAGTGTATTTCCCTGTGTGTGTATAAAATAACAAATTACAACTATTGACAAATTAGCTAAAATTAAGCAAGAATTATTGACCTAATTCCTTTTAAATTATTAACAGTCTCAGGCCTTCAAAGGGCTATTTTCTAAATAAAAATACACAGAAGTAGTTCACAGATGTAAGAAAATTTTAGTTTTTGAAGAAAAAATACACAGTGTAGTGAAATTCTAAATCATTCTTCACAAAAATAGATGATTTTATAGTGTAAAACATCAGTCAAGGATATGTACAAAAATGTCAGCAGACCATTTTCAGCTGTAGAAAAACTATTGGTGGATGAAAGATTTGGAGGGAATATGCAAGAAGGCTGCATCTCTGCTTAGTCTCTAATAGTTTCCAAAATGATCTTAAGCGACAGAAAATTTAACTGTGGAGGGCTGGGGCTTTACCGCAGTGTGTCATAAAATGGAAGACAAAATGTAGTGCATTAAAGCACAATGATGTGGAATTTGCCCCCTGGGGAGATGAC
>VYZQ01020256.1:0-20941 GCA_013400655.1 Mystacornis crossleyi
CATGCACTGTGTTTGTTAAATAATAGCTTTTTTCACTTTTCCTCTGAGGAAAATTCTTTCCAAACCTGGTGGGGGAGGGGTGGCTGAAACCTGCCTTCTTTGGAGGAGACGTTCCTTCCAGAACGTTTCCCTTAATTTGACTCAAACCGAGACAAAAAGCAATTGCATATGCTGCATGTTTACCTTGATTTCCACTGCACCAGTCTAAATTCCATCCTACAGCTCTGAGTTGTGGTACAGTCACAGCTTTAGATGCAGCTGGGCTGATTTCAAGGAGCAAATTTTGTTCTCTTGCTAAGGATCTGAGAAGCTGCAGGAGATAACCTTCATTCGGAGCCATCTGAAACAATAATTATCAGAGCACACCTCAGGGCAAGGACCTGTTAACATTCACTATTCCATTTTCCAGACACACATGGCTTATTCCATTTCCTGATGGAAAATATTTCTGGGGGTGGATGCCCCATCCTTCTCAGCATTAAAGCACAACAGGGAAGATGCAGAGGTCCTTGAGAATACTGGAACGTGTAGCAGAAGTTAGAGAAATAATCTCTCCTAATACAGGAAGCCTTTTATTTTATTAGTGACTGTCCAACATGGGCACACAGATTTGAAGGGGGTGGGGAGGGAAATGCCTGCAGGATTTAGATGGTAGGGATCCACGGCTTGCTCCAGCTGATGAGTGGGAGACACTACATGAAAATAAACACGTGGTCTTTCTCTGGGTGCTGTTGGCAGGAACAGCAAGAGCCGGATGCGAAAGAACAGGGAGCTAGTTTGATCCTTCTGTTGTTCCAACTGGATGCCAGGTGAGAGTTTTCAGCACGGGGGGGAAACAGTGCATGGCCTGCACCAGACCAGGCAGGAAGATAGTTGGTGTGTGAAGCCCTTGTCCCCGCGACTTCGTCACACAGTCCACACAGGTTAGTGGACAAATGTGCTCATTTCACAAGGAGGTCTTCAGTCCTCCCCATAATTAATCACAGATACAACAGTGCTACCCGGCAGAGGTGTTTGGTTTTGATTTGGGGATTTTTTTCCATTAGAGAGGAGGAACCCTAAATAGAGCTCACAAACCCAATAACAACACGTGACTAATAATAATCTTTAATTGTGCTGTGCTTGGCTGTGGCATTAAGAGTCAAAAGGAACACAGGGCTCAAAGAGTAAAAGTGAGTCCCTGTAGCTAGAAGAAAAGCTAGAGACTGTCAGCATTTCAACACTGGAGTTACATGGTTACCTCTTGAAGAGCCCAGTTTAGGGATAGGGATAAAACTCAGGTTACAGTAACATTGTTTAAGAATGGGACAAAGCCTAAAGCCCCAGCTGGCACTGGACTGCCAAAGCAATGCATAGGCTGAAAAAAAACTCCCCCGAGAACCTTTTTCCCTGGGTTCTAGAGGTGAGAGTCTGGGGCAGGGTTAGGTTTGGGACAGAAATAGGGAGAAAGTTTGATGCCTTGAAGTGACTACCTGAAAGCAGAGGCTAGACAAGAATAAGAGAATAAGAGTAGGTATTTATTTGAAGGGCCTTCAAAGGTACACCTTGGGAGTCAAAAGCCTTCAAGGGGCTCCACACAAGATGGACACTGGGTCACGGGTTTAGCCTGTGCCTAGGGTTAGGATTGCGAAAGGAACAAAGTTTAGAGCTCCCATTTGCCTAGGAAGCCTGGGGTTGCTAAAGGAAAGAACAAGCTGCCAGGGGATATGATCTACAGATAAAGCCATCATTTTCTTGAAGTGGGTAGAAGTTGATCAGAACTTGCTCAAAAGCAGATTCTGGTCATAACTTCATACTTGCAAGCCTGTTGATATTTCCATTTAAGTGGCACCAAATAATTCCCTACTGGGATATGGCCAATTCAGCATTGTATTGCCAAAACAATCGAGCTCTTCTGGGGGCAGTCACACATGCAAAAACTCAGGCAAATGGTTCACAGTACACGTGCTTGGGCAGATCAAGAAAATTTCTAGCCTTCAATCTTTCTCTTTTTCTCAATAGAATCAGTGGGACAGTTCACTACACCCAAAACCTGAACAATACCTACAAAATGTACTCTTCACCCAGGGAGTGGATGGAAGTAAAGTAATGGTACGCTCTTACAACACGGGTCTGCTAAGGAGGTGATGAGGAGGGGCGAGCTCACTCTGAGGTGCTGTAATTTGAGTCCAATGAGAAATCAAAAAAACATTTGAAGATAAACAAATTCTTCTTGGCAGAAAAGTTAGATCTAAGGAAAAATGGGGGAATAATAGGGTGAAATTGTGAGGAAAGGTATCACTGGGGAAGAGAAGGCTGAGGGTTCCTGTTAATGGGGAAGGGTGGTTATCAGAGTGAGTGTGAGACACAACAGATTCCTCAGAGCTCCTTCCCTCTTACATCTGCAGTAGAAAAGGGGCCAAGGAGCAAGACTTGGCTAATGGTCAGTGGGTCAGGAGTGTGAGTGGCCTAGTGGGATGAGAAAGGACATTCATGTACTGGCACTCAAGCCTGGAACTTATCTGAGGCAGGAAAAAGGCAGAAATAGACTTGACATCCCATAGGTTTGCAGGTATCGAAGTCACCAACTAATAGTCATGCCCAGGGAACACTAAAAAATGTCATCCATAGGAAACCCTGCAGAAAAATGTTTACCCTTCTCTAGTGTTTCACAGATGGCAGTCTCCAGGACATCACCACCTGCGCCGGCCACTGACAATTGGCACAGCGTGGATCCCTGGTGGTGCGGGAGCTGCAGGTGGCCTTGCATAACCAGCCAACCTGTGCTCAGACAAGTGTGTTCAGGGAGCAGTGAGACCCAGGCACAGCCTGCTGCGCCGCCCAGCAAAACTGCTCTCATGGACAACGCCAGAGTGCTGCAGGTAAATCCCAGCAGCTGCACCCAACTTTGAAGGTCAGAGAGTGAAATGTGGGGACTTGACCTTCACTTGGTATTTCCTGGTTTGTCACCCTGACCTTGGTGCTCTGGAAAGATGTTTGTAGTCAGCACTAACAAAGGCTGGGGCTGGCAGGGGCAGGTGGGCACAAAAGTTGTCTTGTGGTTGTTTTTTCATTGAAAGTACAGTTGAGCACACAGTGAGACGTGCCAGGAGGTCCCATCCTGTGCCTGCACCTGCATACAGTTAAACGGTTTGTTGGATCAAGGCCACAAGGAAAAACTTTGCTGAGATGGAAGAAGAGAAGGGCAAAAAATACAGGATTAACACAATGCATTTGGCTCTATTTCAAGAGCCTGTTTTGGTGCCACAAGGATCCCAGCCCTTCCCAAAAGCACAGAGGGCACAACTTGTTTCAGGTTGTGCTACAACCTCAGCCATGTTATGGGTTTTCAAGGGCCAGACCAGGCATCAGTTTATAGAAGAACAGATGCAAAACTAACATGAGCTGAAAGCAAGATGTTTATGCCCTCACACAAAAACATGACATTCAAATCCTATTCAGAAGTAGCCCTGCAAAAATCAAGCAAAATTAATAGCTCATATCAAAGTTGGCCTCACTTCAGGAAAATTTCTCTTGCCTTGGTAAACACAGCTGAGTCTCCATTTTTCTCCTTCCTATTGGCAATGTACTTCACTTGCTAAATAAAGGTATCTAAACAATCTCTCTTTGTACAAAAGTTTTTATGCTTTCCCCATCGGTCTGTTTCAGTCACTTGCCCCTACTTTGTGCAGTACACTGCAAAGAAGCATTCAGAGTATGCATTTTAAAAAGTGCTTGGAGTTTTGGTCAAAATACTAACAGGAAAAAAACCAAAATTTTCTGAATGTAAATGCAGGGTGAGAGAGAGCCCCTCTTCCTTCATCTGCCTCTCTGAGACAACGTCCTGCTACTGTTTCCCTTATAAAAATCTCATTTTTTCTGCACAGAATTAATGGTACAAATTTACTCAGTATACAATCTAGTACTCACAATCTGTCAAAAGTACTTCTATGCATGAAATATTTCATTTCTCTGTTTTACATCCTAAAATATTTATTGCTCAAAACCAATTAGTTATTTCTGCAACATAAACACTTACCTTATGATTAAATTGCTTTCATTTTTACCTTCCCTTCAAGCTCCCTATAACTGATTTTCATTTTTTCTCCACCCCCAGAGGGGCATTATCCTGGGCAGAAATATCTGCTCAAGGAGAACTGAAAACTGATATCTATCTCTATCCAGTCATTTCAGCCTTTATGGCAACGAGTAGAAATCCCTGTTCATCAGTCTAACACTGATTTTAACAGGTCTTTGTGTTGAATACGATCCCAGAAGCAGTTTGTCAAAAATACCTGACCTGGGTGGTTATCTGGAGCTACTAGCCAGCTTCCCCAGCAGCCCCACAGCAGATGGATGGAACTTAACAGGGCAGCAAACCTCTTCCTGCACCTCCAGCTGCAAAGAGCAGCATTACTGCACCCAGCCTTAGCTTTTTCCATCCTAAAAATCCTAAAGAACCGAGAGCAGCATTACCTTCGAATGCAGATGGGCTAGGCCTTACTCCTCATGCACTCCAGCTTTAGTATAACAATTTCCCATGAGTCAATCCAACCCCAGCTTTTTTCTAATGATCATTCTGAGATGAGGAGGAACCCAGTGAAAAAAATTGTTATGCTGCTGTTGTAGCCTGCTCCCCATTAAAATAAAATGGGGGATGATGATGAGAGAGCACACACCTTTCTAGGTCAAGAGGGAAGAAAACTGTGCTTACCAGTGGTGCCATCTGAACAGCAGCATGGGCTCTGTAACTGATACATGGCATTTTAAGCATGCATGAGCCCTTCTCGTGTGCTGCAGGGAAAAAGCAACTCCCCTGAGACTAGGAAGAAGGATTTACTTGCCTCCCTATGCCTTGGCTTACAGCGCATGGCAATAATTTGGTTTTAAATGACTCTGAAGACAGTGCAGTAACTGCTTCATCTACTCAAATAAATAATTTGGTTAAAAAAAAAAAAAAGCTGTTGTTGTTTCTGTCCAAGAGCGAGAGCTTCTCATTTTACCAGCTGCACAGGCAAACCTTTGTTCCATAACCCCTACAAGCTTTTCCAGTGGTCAGCACAGAGGGACAGATTGTGCCTGGCAGAGAGAGGATTGGGTGTGGAGAGCATGCCACCGGCATGCCAGACCAGTGGCTAACCATGAGGGGCAGAGAAACTGTGTCAGACTGTTTGAGCCGCCAGATTTCCTTAAAGGAGATGGTTTTCCCTGTCCCCACTCCCCAGTCTAGACCAAGCTTTGGCCCCTTGCAAACGTGCCCTGTTGTCAGCCATTACCCAAATGTCGCAGGGTTTGTAATTCAGCTCCATGCCTTGAACACGGTGAGAGAGGTGAAAGAGCTGGGTACAAAGGGACTTTGATTTTCAAATAGCATTTTGTTTTGTAGTACTGCTCAATTAGAAGAGATTGAAACATCTCCCGTTAGGCTTCTGGTAAAGGAACCTGCCCCATGTTTTAATAGCAACTGGTGCAGGCAGAGGCCTTTCACCCCGGGGCTGTTGTCCTTGTGTGAGCACAGCCTGCCCCAGCTCCTGCCTGGGACCAGTGTGAGATGGGGATCCAGTCCTGCCAAAGGGATGGGCGCAGACCTCATGGAAACTCTTTGTTCCACAGTTTGGGGCTGGGACAAGTACCTTGTTGGTGTCCTGCACAGAAGAAACAGCTGTGGTTTGTCATGCAGGAGACTTGATCCATATGCTAGTCACCTGCCACTGTCCCCATGTTTCAACAGAGAAGATGGTAAGCTTCAGCACAGAGGAAGATGAAAGGTCTGCCTGATTTTTGCACCATGTTCAGCTTCAAAGGAGCATTAGAAAGACTTTTTTCTCCAGGAGAAGGTAGAAAGAGCCTAGAAATAAACACCAATGATTGGTTCCATCTGCACTCATATTAGTGGAAATCATTTTGAATTACAAACATAGTAAGGGCACCTTGTGCTTGTACAGAAGCAGCACCACCCACGGAGTGATTCAAAAGCAAAAGGTCTGGTTTAGCCTCCAAGCCGAACTCATTCCTTAAATAACATTGTTAGGATCCAAGTTCTCCCCCACCTGCTTTTTTTCTTTCTAATGTCAATAAAAAGAAAACGTAGAAAAATGCAGCAGGCTCAAGATTAGACAACAGGACTTTTTCTCAGCAAACACTACTGAAGCCCAGCAGATGCAAAAAATAAGAAACCTGCTATCAACAGGGGTAACGAGGCAGAGTTTTATAATTGGTAAGTAGTGACATGGATGGAAGAGCAGCAATACCACCAGTCGGTTTACTTAAGTCAGCTGCATAACTTCCACATCATAAAAGTTCGTGCTTGTGCTGGAGACAAAAGTGCTAACTTTCTCTGCTGGCATGGAGGTTTCTCCAGATCAAATCAGAGGTGCTCAAGCACAGCTAAACTGGCAGTTTAATTCTGTTACCCTAAAGACCTGCTTTATGAACCAACAGCATCTACATCTGGAGCTGCCAATCCAAACCCTTTAATTTATTCAGAACTGAAAACACAAGATTTCATAAGGACAAAAAAAAGGGGGGGGAGGCTGTAAGAATGCCACATGGCAATGCCTCCCATTACAAACAAGTATCTGCAAAATTATAATAAGAATGCCTCAATCACAATGCTGATTTTACACAAAAGTTGAATGACTAGAAATGAATCAGAACAACCTATTTTCTGATCTTTTTCTGTCTCTTCTAGTTGCATTAGATGTGCAAACTACATATATTTGCTTTTTCGGATGAACACATGCAAGACAATGAAGTGATATTGTCTGTGGCAGGTTCTGGGTGCCTACTTAAGATGTTTTACTACAATTCCTGTGTCAGCCTTTCAGCTGAGCCAGAAGACAAAGCATGGTATCAAGCCCAGGTTCACTAACTTTGCCAGCTGCTCCGTGACACAGAACCTTGATGCTCGCTGTTCACCTCTCCTCTCAGACAGAGCAAGGATGACGCCAAGCACCAAGAACTGCCTGCTCAGGTGAAAGCCCTGGAAGAGGTGGGTGGCTGCTGGCAGAGGCAGTTCCTCCAGTTCTTGCCATGCCTCCAGTACAGAAACTTGGGACATGCAGAGCAAGATGTGCTTTCATGGCACCATGAGAAGGGAATGTTTAACTACAGAACTGGTTAAAAGTTCAACGACTTCACAGCAGGCTGAAACAGAGAGAGACCGAAGCTGATTTCACAGCCTGAAGAGGAGCTGGAGCCATGGAAGAGAGGGATGAAGTTCCCCATATTCCCGAAACATCTCAGACCCCAGAGTAAAGAAAGACAACTATTGAAAGGAAATTGATACAAGCCCATCAGCAATTTCTGCCATAGATATAATTGTTTTGAGTGCTCACTGAGTAATAAAAAAGAACTGTTCTTAGAAACCTTTCCCAGGTGGCTGGTTAACACAACAATAAACAACCCCACGTTTGTGAGGTCAGCCCCCAGCTGTGCATGGAGAGCCCCACTCACAGCTACAAGAAATCCCCACATTTTCAGTAAATACCCTCTCAAAGGGGATGATGCTCTGCCTTGCCTCCCCTACCTAAAGCTATTCCAAGGCTCTCCAGAGTCATCACATACCAGCCTAAGAGACACCAGACTGATTATACTTGTTCATAAAATGTGCTTACAGGATGACTGAATTCCTGTAATTAGCACTTGACATGATGGGCTGGTTTTCTTGACATGACTGCAGCTTCACTCAGTACTCAGGCAATCCCCCAAGAGCAATCCTGAGACATTCCTGCAGCTTAGCCACATGTGGGGAGGCTGGGTCTCACCCCCAGACAGGCTGATACCAGAGACCGAAACACGTACAGCGCTCTTAGCTGTACAAGTACGTGCAGCATCCTTGGCACTTGCCAGCTCCCAAAATTGTTAGTGCTTATCTGCTCACCCATCACTTGCACCAGCTTTCTTACTGCTGACCGTTGGGATGATCCAGTTCTAAAAGGCTCCACTGCTGCGCTGTATATCTTAAATTATACATACCGTGCACTGTCATAGGAGAAAAGCAATCAAAGTGATTTATTTCTGGGTGAACAGAAAGCGTCCCCTTTGTCTCAAAACAGTAATTACTGTGGGCCACATTCCAGTGCCAGCCTTAGCCACGGCAGGAGTTACTAGAACAGAGATTATTTGTGGAGTAAAGTATTTCTCAGCAGGTATCAGGATGTTGGTTTTCAGCCCTAAAGCGTCTACATTAAATACCACATCTTTAATTATTTCAATTTACCTTTAATCAAATGACGTGAAACCAGAGTGCCTCCCTTTCTCTTTGTTGATAGCTGCTCACACAGATATGCAGAAAAGCAATTAATTACTGCAAATTTTAGAACAGAAATAGCTATGCAGGTATCTATGAAGATGCTAAAAATGTCAGGAGAAAAGTGAGATAAATGTCAATGTTATTAAAAATAAATGTCTACTTAATGCAACACTTACTTAAATGTTTGCCAGAAAACAGTAAATAAGGAATTTAAATCCTGATGTACCACAATAACATACTGAGTTTAAACTCCACCTCTGCACTGAAAGGCAACCCAGGATGGAAATCTCATTCCAAGCCCTGATATCATCTGTGCTAGCCCTCTGCACAAAAGTGGATTTTATCCAGTGTACAGTGACTTTGTAAACAACTCACTTCCTTTTTACCCATACTGAGTTTAGTTTTCTAATGTTTCCTTCCACATCCACAATGGTGCCTTATCAACCCCCACAACCTGGCAGAGTGTCGAGATTTATACTCCCTTTTCCATCCATCAGGGCCTCTTGGTTGCTGCTCTGCAGGACCGAAGCCTCAGGCCCCTCCAAGACCTGCTGTCCTGAGTTTAAATAGAAGACCCTGTACCAGGCAAATAATATATGAGCGTTTCTTAAGTTCTCACAGTTTATCAAAGAATGTGTGTAACTAAGCCAGCTCTTACAGTGAGCTGACTTGGTTATCCCCTCAGTTGTCTCCAGTCTGCATGCACATCTATGAACACTAGCAGTAATCATTTCATGTTTTCTAGCAAGCTACTGACACAAGTTTTAAAGAGTGAAAAGACAGTAAATGACCCCTGAGGAACCCTACTAGATACACCAACAGCTCAGAGATGATTCCCTCCATCCATCTCCACCTGGAGATCCATCAGCATCAGAATTATTTTCTTTTGGACATTGTTCATTTTGTCTCTGGATCAAGATGTGAAGAAGGCCCACTCAGGAGACTCCCGCAACTTTTACCAGGCAAGCTTGTAATCTTGGTAAAGTAAAAGACATCAGGCTGATTTGACAAGATCCATTTTCCTTAGGCTCAGGTAGATAGATGCTAACAAAGTGCTGCTCCCTTAATTTGTTAATAAAGGACTCCTATTTCAGCTGTTCCATTATTTTGCTTTGGATCAATGTCAAGCTGATAGACCAACACTTACCACCAGCACTCAATTTTCATAGCCTGTTAGCAGTACGCTTTTTTCCACTCACTGACTAAAACGCAACATGCAGAGATCAACAGAGCTCCTATCTCCAGGTCTTTAAAATTTCATGGATACAAATTTGTTGGATATAAGAATTCTAAAATGTTCTGAGTCAGCAGTTGTCCACAGTAACCTTCTCTATCTCTTATCTCAATGAAAAAGACTTCAATTTCATCATCTGTGATAAAGCTACATCTTCTATTTGTTAGGCCATGCAAAACTGTGTATTAACACTGGCTTGAGCACTAAACTCAATAGAAACAATCAAAACTGAGCCAGTTTTTTTGGCTGGACATTCAAAGCTTCCACCTGCAAAATTCTGAAAGCTGGTTTCAGCTCTGCACAGCTTATCTTCTCAGCTCAGTGAGAACAAGCTCTTTTCTAGAATGTCTTCAAGCATTTCTGGCCAAGCTATAACAATTTCTTTGATGCTTGTGTGATGGACTAGAAGTGAGTATGGAGGGCTTCATGCCAAAGGGTTAAACCTCTTCTAAACCAGAATAAAATACAAGCTTTGTTTTATTTAATTTGGGTTACGAGCAAGATATTGGATCACTTCCTAATTTGACTGATTTATGCACACCCAAAAAGCTGTGCTGGAAGCAATCACTGCAACATCAGGGTAACACTCAACTTCATATGCATGCAAGAACAGTGACAGAAAACAGCAAATGTCCTCACATGCACTCCTGAACCTGCGGGGGTTGTACTGCCTGACAGGGAGAAAGCAGGGACCTTGACACTGTTCAAACTAATAAGCACATGCTTGACTAAGATTCGAACGCTGGTTGAAATTGCCATCTGCATTATCTGCCTCTGCTGTGTACAAACAGTGGCAAGCCCACATTTTTTGAATATTCAAGGAGGAAATTCAAGATGCCAAGATGTGCCATCACAGACTGGGGAGTCAGGGTACGCAACTCACATTGTCCATTTTTTCACACACTACTTCCCCTCTTTTGGGTCACTTCTGACAATATAATGCTGCACCTTGAGTTGTGGGCAAGCTGTAAAAACTTATCCTCTGCGTGGAGGGCAGAAGGAGATATCTGCAGACCATAAAAGATTGCATTTGCATAGCTTAGATAATATCAGCTAACATGGAAACATAATACTCCTCCTTGTATCCCAGTAATATCAAACCCATCCTAATTTCCTGTTCTGCACATCAGAAAATCTGAGGCAGCAAATACACCCCTCAACAAGTTGGAGCTGCTTCTCAGAGAGCTCCTACACTCCCATCACGGGAGTTCCCATGAAATGGCTCCCATTAGACACCTGCCAGCAATCCTTCCCTTTCCATTGCTTCAGCTTACTCCTGCTGCTTGATGCACAAGAACAACAATGCTCTATAGCCGGACAGACTTGAGTGAACAGCACAGCTCTTCTTAGGAAGTTTGCATCATCAGAGATACAGCTCTTCATGCCTCTCGGAGAAAAAAACTCTCCCTCCCCAATTACATTTTAAGAATCCATTGTAGATTTTACTGGCACTGCTGCCAATGACAGAAACCACATTGTCAGTATGAAAGACGAAACTGCAATGTAACTAAGAATGAATGCCCACTTCTGTGCAAAAATGCAATCCTAGAAAGCTACAAAAACATTTGGAAACAACAGCTCTTTTATTTGGCCTTGATACTGCCCTCGTGTTCACTCCAGTTCACCAAAATAAGACAACCCCCTATCATTAGAGATGATCTCATCGAAAAGCAGCTCCCAGCAAGTTTTCTTGCATAGGAGGTTTAACCGCCAGCCCTGATGCAGCCTGACTGGGAGCGGTGTTTGCTCAGCACATTCTGGTGGTTTCAGAGACAAAGCCAGCATTCCCAAGGCTCGAGATAACCAAGCAGATGAAGTCACGCACTCTGAATGCTCCAGAAAGAGAAATGGATGGGGGGTGTGGAGGGTGGGTGTTGGAGGCAGGAACGGGGGATCACGTTTAACATTAATGCACGGAAAAGTAGACAGAAAAAATGTTCCCCATTTAATGATTCCCTACATTAATGGCATGCTGGCATTACCAGTAAGATAGTATTTGAACAAATGAACCATCTAACCCCAGGAGGAGTCCAGCTCACAGGCAGCACATCTAAATGCAGGCACTACAATGCTGTAGCTATGTGCTCTCCCCAAGGACAGAGATCTTTGGTGGCTACAGACGGAGCCTAAAGCCAGGGAGGTCCTTTCAGGGGCCTCAATTAAGCACAACCCTTTTATCATCCTCATCTCTTTTGAGGAAGGTACGCTAATACCAGCCAACAGCATGTAGAAATAAAAGGTGAAGCACATGCCTACAACGAACCCTTTCACTCAGGAGTGTGCTCAGGGAGCAGGCTAGGGCAGAGAAGGAGCACAGAGCAGTTCTAGGGAGTGATACTTCAAAGGCAGTCCAAGGTTGGGGAACGGGCTGGAATTAGATACTGATAACCACAAACACTTCAGAAAGCAACCAGTGCTTCAAGAGTCTTTGGGTTTTGGAGTTCAACTCCAACTGCTTAAGGGAAATAAGATTTCCAGTCCTTTCTAGAAAACCCTGTATTAGTTGCTTAAAAACTGAAATCATTGTATTGACCTAGCCCTGAACTCCTGTGACTTTTTATATTCATCTCTGCCTGCAAGTCCTCCAGGGATAGATCTGGCCTCACACTGCAGTGTATTTCTGGGGCTTACACTGCAATTATTATAATGGACATCTTTCTTTTCAGAGTGGGGGCGAGTGTGGTGAAAATCCTTTCCATTCTCATGTGTTTTCAATAATTTTTTCCTCCTTCTTACACACATGCATCTCTTTCCAATTCAAAAATATATAATTTCCCTGCAGATAGCACAGCTGGATGGGTACAGCTCATTACTTTCTTAGAAGCTTCTTTTCTTCCAAATTCCCTATTTTTATTTGAGCTCTAGCTTTATGCTTTCTTCCACCTGGGAAGGGATTATGGGCATGGTGTCTGCTGCTGGATGGAAGTGTACTATATTCCATTTATCTGCTGCATATTAGATACAGCCACCTATGGATAAACTGGAAATCTCCCAAGGGAGCATTTTTGAAGGAAAGCCCATGCCAGATGCCATGCCGGAATTTCTCTCCTTACGAGACAGGGAGCTGCAGTCAGGCTAATTCTCCTATTGCCACTGAAATGGCAGCATGAAACTTTAACAGAGAAAACAGTTTACACTTAAGCATTCCAGCCACGGATAAAACACAGCTAGCATCTCTGTTGTCAAACATCCTGCCGTCTCTTGCCACACTGATTTCACTTCATGCTGAGTCTAGTGGCAAAATCCCAGCACTAATGAAGTAAATGGGAGTTTCACCAGTGGATTCAAGAGGGCTGAAATTTCACACAAACTCTTCAGTCATAAAATTCCCTCTGCTCACCTCTGAGCTTAACAACTGTGCCCGTTACACCCAGCATGGAGGATCTGGGGTTGATCCAATATCCTTCTAAGTTAATGGAAAGGCTCCCACTAACTTTAATGAGGACTGAGATAGATGAGTTAGTGGATGAGAGCATTTCATTTGAGAAAGGGAAGATGATGTTCTACAGCCACTAACATTGTCTTTTTAACCCTTCATGTACTATTTTTGTGCTTTTCTAATCCCCAGTGCTGATGTCACTCAGTTGCCAATAATGATTTTGCAACAGTGAGGGACATTATAAGCATTCAGGTTTTTACTCTTCCCTCCTCCTACCACTTAATGTGAGCAATAACAATTGAGAAAGTCTGACTATCAACAGAAGCATGCAGGAAAGAAAAATACAGATGTAAAAAATGCAGTAGAAAAAAATTGTCTGCATAACCATGCTTGAGAATATGTCACAGCCTCAGTCATGCCTGCAGCTCACAGCAACCTCTCTGCATTAAGGTAATGTCTTTTGCTGGGAGCACACATCAGTAACCAAAAAGCTGTGACAGCAGAGTTGTGCTTAAGAGGAAAGCATTACTTTTGTATTAGAGCCAATCAATAGACCTGATTTAATGCTCTCCCCTTTCTGCGTGATATCAGTGGAGGCGCATTCCTCATCCTGATCTTCTCGTTCACCCTCCAGCCCACATTCGCTGCATGAAAAACTCACACTTGTGTACCTCAGCTTTCTCTTGTTCTTCTGCATGATCAGTTTTTCTTCAAATACCATTCCACAGGGCACCTTTATAAAAAGGGCCTACTTATCTCTCTTAATATTGCCCATTTGTTTTAAATCACAGTCCTAAAACTGTGAGGCAGTTTCTTTTATTCTGGATGAAGCAAGATGGGAGAAAACGGGTTGCACTGATAATCCAGGCAAACTAGGTCTGATTCAAGTCTCAGAGACTGTTGGAGGACTGTGGATGTCAGTGATAGCAGCATGACACTAAAGCCCATATGAATACCATACAAACCTTCACTGTGTTTCCTCTCAACCAGTGTCATAAAATTGGGTTTTTACTAATATTTCACACCTTTATTTCCACTACTGTCTCTAAGCCTTATCCTCAGTATTATGGCATGCTTAAAAACTGAGCAGAAAGTCACAGGGCTACGTGCAGGGCTGAAATGACAGTCACAGGTACCTGAAGCATCAGCCAGTGGGTTTTGATGCTGTGGCACTGACGGGAAATATATTTCAGTCCCAAAGCTCCCACCCCCAAGTCTCCACGTCTCCCATTTTTTAATGTTTTGGATCTCAAGAATATTCTCAGACCAATGTATTCAAAATGGAAATGAATAATCACCAGCTTAACAACAGTCATTAATCCCCTGTAAGCACACTTCTGCATGAATCTATTAATTCTCATTTCCAAGTTTTCAGAATTAAAGTGTTTGATATAGTACATGCTACTTATTCCCTTTAATTAAACAACCTCCCACTGCTGAAGCAGGTGAAATATTTCATCAGTCAAGAGCATGCACAGCCCTCATGAAGAAAGTTTCCGGGATTGCCTGACACAGTAAAATATGGAGCATCAGCTGAAGTTTCTTGGCTCACCTTAAATCCCACTTGTGGCAGAAGCAGCAGGGGAATTAATTCTCTGCTTTCTTTACAACACGTACCTTAAGAGAGAATTGCAGAGTTCAAATTTATATTGAATATCCTCTGTACCCTTCTTCACAGCCTGAAGTGTGGCTCTGATCCACAGCAAAAAGAAATGATGAATAACATTGCTGAGCACCTGAATGACAGCAAATCAGTGACCTATAGGAAACAGTTTTGCAGCACCAGAGGAATTCCACATGAACAAGGGTCTATTCATGTGATGAATCCATGTGATTTGCCACTTGGCAACTCTGGCAATAAATTCTAGTAGCAGAGGGATACACTGTCTAAGCAGTGTTGTAGAAGGAAGAGACTGGCTGTGTTTATATTTCTCAGTGCTGCAAAGCACGTGGAAGAACACGACCTCTAACAGGCCAGTGGCAGAAAATACACAGTACCATTTAATTTTTCTGATTCCTTATTTAATTCCCGCCATTTTGGGGGGCATCTACAAAGCATGTATACAGTGCACAGAAGTAATCTTACGACATTTGTGATTTACTGTTGTTCTTATAAATAGAAAATGGAAATGTACTGCTCTGTCAAGAACGTGGACTTCCACACATTCAAGACAAGCTGAAGTCTGTAGAGGCTTTTTAAATGGTGTTTCATAAGCAGGGCCCAAGGTTGGGCCTTCAGTCTCATATGTGATTGAGAAATCTCACATACTGAGCACACAGATAGAAGAGGAGGGCACAACAGTGAAAGCACTGGGGTCACAGGGGGTCGTTTGACATGCGTGCCTCATGTCCAAGCAGGATTGTGACCCTGCTTGCACAGAGGAGCTTAGGACTAGAGGAAAGCGAGCAGGAGAGCTTGGCATGGAGCAAGCACACTCATCCAAAAGAGCACAGGCATTTGAGGAAGTCATGTTTTTGAGCCCAGAACTGAAAAATAGTGATTCCTTTGAGACTTTTAAGTTTTTAGGTCACTTTGAACAAGCTGTGTGTGCAATGCAAGTCATTCCTGAAAATCCCAGAGGCCTAACACCATCCCCTTAATGGAATCAGATTACAAGGAAAACTGGGGTCATTCAAGAAACATCAACTAATAACAAAATCATCTCTGGCACTCCCAGTGGACTGCAGTGTAGGAGGCTGTGAATCACTGAAGACATGGGAAAATGGCAGCAAGAAAAAGGAAGAAAAACCAAAACAAAACAGTTTGCAGCAGATAAACAGGTGTAAATCCTCTTTAAATCCTTCTGCAAGCAGTTGTCAGGATCTGATCCCTGCCTGGAAACTCACTGCTCTTTTAGGTATCTAACCTCCAATACTAAATATCTTATAGTGTACTCCAGAGTAATTACTGCAATACGAAGCTTGTGAATCCAGTCAGTTCCAGCCAGCAGAGAAGAACGGAACATCATTAAACAGCAAGCTTAATGCTCCTTCTTTCAGAGAAGCTGAAAGAGAACCCGAGAGGAACAAGCTGCCAAACTCCAGCTACAGCTGTTACATTGCTATACCACCACAAAGATAAACACCATAATCCATGAGATGAAGGAATTGAAAGCAATCATTCCTAATCTACTTTTTAAGGTCTTTCACACATTCCAAACATTTTTCACTACAATGGTGCAATATGTGACTATCTCGAAGGCAAGTCCTGAAACCAGGAATATAAGTGACACTCTCTCCTCTGTAATTCCAAAGGACTGGAGGAAAATAGGTTTCTGAACAAATACAGGCTGGGCATGACCTGGCAATATGCACATTACATCAGAAAGCTGATGGTGTCCTGGGCTGCATCCAAAGCAGTGTGGGCAGCAGGGCAAGGGAGGGGATTCTGCCCCTCTACTCTGCTCCTGTGAGACCCCACCTGGAGCGCTGCATCCAGCTCTGGGGACCCCAGAACAGGAAAGGCGTGGACCTGCTGGAGTTCAGAGGAGGGCTGCAACACCTCTCCTATGAAAACAGACAATCTGGGCTGTTCAGCCCGGAGAAGGCTCTGGGGAGCCTTATAGCACCTACTTAGTGCCTAAAGGGAGCCGACGAGAGCTGGGGAGGGACTTCCCACAAGGGCATGTAGTGACAGAGCAAGGGGGGACAGGCTTTAAACTGAAAGAGGGCAGATTTAGATTAGATACTAGGAAGAAATTACTTGTGAGGGTGGTGGGGCACTGGAACAGGTTGCCCAGAAGAAGTCATGGATGTCCCATCCCTGCAAGTGTCTAAGACCAAGCTGGATTGGGTTTTGGGCAACCCGGTCTAATGGAAGGTGTCCCTGCCCATGGCAGGGGTGTTGGAATTAGATGATCTTTAAGGTCTCTTCCAACCAAAACCATGATGTGAATTCTCTGAGACATCCAGAATTTATTTTCAATACTGGCTTATTACAGATGAAGAAAACTTGCAAAATCTCTATGGGATGGCAATGGATGGTCCAAGTATATAGGCACAGTAATACCATAGTGTTCCTTGAAGAGCTGGAACATTATTTGAAAGGTGAAATAAACTGAGAAAACAAACAGCATTCTTTTCTTCTCCCACTTGAGGTTTCTAAGTCCCAAAGTATAATATTCTTTAAATTCTTACTATTAAGGTTTTATCCATTAAAATTTTATCTAACACATAAAACATTTTCCTCTAGCTAGGATCAAAGAACATTAGACAAGGGAGCTCTGAAGTTGGAGGGCTGAATTTTAATAACCAGAAAATCTGAGAAAAGCCACACTAATTCTACAGCAGAAAACTTAGTAAGTCACATTCAGTTAAAGAACAGTGCAAGAGTTCATATTGAAGTAAGCATGAAATCCCCTTTCATATGAATTCTCATAGCAGATTTGGCACCATCTCCACTTTTTATACTTTTTGCAAGATTGGTAAAGTAAATATGCCTCACATAAGATAGTTTAGAAAACACAGATGTATTCTTCAGTCAGCTGCTCTGGAATACAAGTTAACATTTCTGATCCCCTATAACTTCTAAAATAAGGCCTCTTAAAATCATAAGTGCAAGTGCCTTAATACCTTCTGATATCAAACAGAAGTCAGTAAGAAATGAATTGTATTAGAGTTTGATCCAAAGCCAAGTCTAGTCATTTTAATCTTTCCATTAAATTTCAGTCTGCCTCAGTATAAGCCCTTAGAGAACATGTAAAGTAAATGTTGATGCTCTTTGTGGTTATTGCATTACGTTGCAAAGTTCTTTGGAAATAATTTCCTTTTCCTGCATCTCAGTTCATGGCCACTGCCCATTAAAAACCAAAGCATTCTCAAACTAACAATCAGGGTGCCAGATAAGGTACATGTGCGCTTCTCAGCACAGGCAGCGTTGCTGAGGGGCAGTGATTTTTGCCTGTGCTCACACACAAATCTTGTTGAAACATGTTAACAAGCCTGTATATTCGAAACATGTAGTGAGTGCAAATTGTAATCATTTACCAGTAGACAGTACCAAGACTGGCCAGTTTCCTGAGTTCTAGGACAAGAAATTCAGAGGGGAGGAAGCACTGTCAAAATTGTCTACCAGCTGGGAAGGATAAGGCTTACAGGAAGGGTGAATGACATCCAGAAAAAGAAATGTCTTCATTAACTTTTCCTATTTTTTCCAGTACCTGTCTATCATGTTAGATGAGCATAAAGATCTATAGCTCTCTTGATCACAATTTACCATGACTTAATTTCAAGATGGTTCTTCCTAATGTCTGCTGACACAGATACAAGCTTCTGAAAAAATCTCTCTGCTTTCTTTTTCAAGCTAGTAAAAGATGGCTTTCATGACTGGGAAGCACAGCAGCTGAAAGCCCAGGGAAAGGTTAGTTCAGAGCACCATGTTAAGAGTTCATAAGACACTTGCACCCATCCTGACTGGGAGGAGATGGATCCCATTCAGAAATACAAGGCCTCACAAGGACTGATGAGGAACCAACAGAGACCACATCAGCCAACATTACTAACAAGAAAGGTGTATTTTTAACCTGGATTCACTACTTTTTCAACAATTATGTTATCTTGCTTTAAAAACAGAAGCACCACAGAGAGTCTTTTACGCAGTGCTTTTAAGGCTTTCCATTGCTCTAATGTAAGTGTGCTGGTAAATCTGTGGTTACAACTGTATAAATAGGAGGGCCAGCACAGACTTTAAGACCTCTTTATTGAAAAGAGATGATTCAGAATTGACACACACCATATTTTACCTCTCCTCATCAAGTTTTATGCATCATCAGCTCCCAGCCCAACTCATATCCACGCTGATGTGAAATGACATAGTACTGACAGATAGCCTCATACTGCTCTTTGACCGGGGATGAAGCAATCCTGTATCTTCTGTATACTGATGGCAGGCAACATATTCTTCTTATGGCAGTGGGCAGTGAGGTTCCCTGGCTGGCATGGCTATGACTTTGTAAGTGCAGACGTTTTTCATATTCAGTGGGAAACGCTGGTGTGAGAAGCAGGTTCAAGGGTTTTTTTCTTTTTCCCAAGTATCAGACTTAAAACAACTTGAGCAAGTATCCGGGCTGCAAAACATATCATAGAAGCCAAAGGGATATGTGTCCCCAAGCCATTGGTATGGTGGGGAAGGAGGAAAAGCAGAGGAGTTTTAATGCAATTATGTACCCTACAAAAGTTGTTCAAGTATTGGTTCTCCCTTCCTAAGGCACTGAGCTCACCAAAGATTAAGGCACCCATGCGAGTCTAGGACAACATGGATTACACTCATGCCCAAGGGTAAACAAACCTTTCCCTGGTGATCAGGCTGTTACAGAGAGGCTTGCACTGATTCTGAACACAGAACTGAGTTTGTTCTGGAACAAATCAAATCTGAAGCAGTCTCTTAAATGGAGGGAAAGTAAACATGCGCACACACACACATCTATCTGGGACAAAGGGGACTTCTTAGATGTCTTCATTTCCTGCCACAGAGGCCAACCGCTTATTCAAGCCCACTGCTATTTATATCCCGTCTCTGTGTCTTGGGAGAAAATGCATGAACTTCTTCAGACTGAAACTAAAGTTCTCCTCTGGGCTGGGCCTGCTGAGCCCAGTCCCTTAGCAAACGCCTCATGCGATCATTTTGAACTCCACTCTTGCTCACTGGTGCCAACACATGCATCACTCCATTCGTGTGGATGAGCACGCTCCCAACAGTGCTGTCACCATCCTTTTCTGCTGCTTCGTTTCCATGGCTCCTTGGTGTATTCTCTTTGTCTGCTCTCCATCATCACTGTACAGAGCATAACAATTACTTTGGCTCCTCTCTTTAGTTTGAGCTGTTCCTACCTTTTGTACGTGGGCCTGGGGCTATTTTTCTCTTTTTAATTAAAGGGCTTTGCTTATGATATCAGGTTTTGAATGAAGATTTTATAGCACACACCATAATTATAACAGTCCCAATATGCAGCACAAACTGGCATTTACAGCTATAACACAGTGTAATAGTTATATGCCAGTGTAACAACTCCACTGTATCAGCCTAAATATGGATCGATGCAGTTCAAGTAAATCAGATCTCAAAAGCTGCTACTGCTGAATTGCAGCTCTCAGAGGAATCCTTGATATTCTCTCTGCTGAATGCTGGAAAATACCATCCAGTAGGTCAAGCAGAAGACACTTCAGCAAGCAAGAAAGGAGGGATGGGACATCACTCCCAAATACCAACAGAAGAATTTCACTGCTCCTCTTTTGACGAGCATGCTGTGTGGCATTGGGAGTAAATACACAGAAATACTGGCCATTTATTTTCCCACTTCCCGCTTCAGAATTGCAGATACTTAGCCTGTTTGAGCACCTTCCGCAGTGAGGACACACGCACTGAAGCTCTAAAGTCAAGCAACTGATTCAAGTGGGCAATTATACCATCCAATAACCACCTGTGTGAGTAAGAACAGGTCTGCTCAGGCCATACTCTTATTTGCTTGATGGTCTGTTCCTTGATGTTCCCTCAGCACAAATACAACCCCATGGGAAATGGGCCTGCTCCTCTGCAATCTGGGGCCATAAGGGAGAAGTGTGGAGCAAAGCAATCGTTCCTCTTCACTAGGCAGGCACTAAATATGAAAGGTTGTAAATGAAGGGAGAGTAGAAATAATTGAAGACAAGGAGATGAAAAACTGAAGAAGCTCTAGGGCAAAAGAGAAAACAGGTGAGAAAAGCAAAAAGGCAGAGTAGGAGACCAAGTACAAATGAGGCAGGCAGGCAGTGCAGATGAATAAAGCACAGGACAAGCAGGATTCCTGGAAGCTCAACCAGCTTCAATGAAAATTATGCCAGACCACATGCAACTGCGCTAGGAAAAATGCAAGAAAAATGATGCATCTGTGTAATCATTAAAGTAAAATCATTGCAGTTAACAGTAAAATAATAAAATTCAAGATCGGTGACTGTCTGGTGCGCTACCCTCAAAGATTCAGAACTGTAGTATGCACAGCTTGATTTCAGATATATTCCTGAAGGTGGTTGGGTTTGTTCTTCAGAAATTCTAAGACTATTGCAGAATTAACATCCTGCTAATGCTGAGGAAAGCAATCTCCTCCTTCCATAAGTAACC